>JACXGJ010010723.1:0-12541 GCA_016801105.1 Esox niger
ACACACACACACACACACACAGTCATATAGACAGACACACACACACACACAGTTACATAGAGACACAGTCACACAGACAGACAGTCACACAGACAGACACAAAAACAGACATGGCAGACCGATAGAGCACTGGGAAAATAAATAGAAATATCAGACTGTGTCTCTTCTGCAGTTTGCAATTCCCTCTCCCCTCTTTTTGGGAGAAGCCAAACTGCTTGGACCGTCTATAGTGTGTTAGCTGTCCCCTCTTCTCTCCCCTCTGGTCTGCACTCCTAAATCTCCTATTCATGCTAGTAGCCCTGACTTCAGCAGAACCGCTGGTTATTGGCCGATTTCTGTTAGGGATGATTATGCAGTCGCTGAGATTCACAGGTTTGTCTTTGGCTGTACAAAATATATTGTTTCTCATAGTCAATCTACCCATTGGCTGTGGTCGCAGGTATATAGCAATTTTCAGGAACCGCATGGAAACCTCCCTATTTTTCTCTCTTTTTCTCCTCTCTCTTTCTCTCTAGACAGAGGTTCATGTTTTTTCTTTTTACAAATGCACCTCTAGCTGTAATCACCACAATTATCCAACCAAGGGCTCTGATTGGCTGCTGTGGGCCAACTCGTGACTTCTCTGCTAGGTCTGTGATTTGGCTCTGACAGATTCATTTGAAAGGGTTTGCGTCCCAAATGGCACACTTTTGGCTTCACAGTGCACTTCTTTGGATCTGGTCAGCCATAGCACACTACTTAGGGGGCTAGTATGCCATTTAGCACATGGAAGGGAAGAAGTAATTAAAGTATGGAAATGTTGTGATTGTTCAACAGATGGCAGGTGGCACGGAGGATGGTCCTATTTGCTTTCATGCTGTATGAATGTCAGCCTGACGATTTCATTGCGGGTGTTTGTATCTATAACGATGCAGTCCTTAATCAATTACATCATTTGATTTGTAGTTTTTTCTGATATAAAAGCAAAAGAACAGGGATAACTGAAAACATGTTTACATTTAGTTATTTTTTTCATCTAATGTATCCATTGCAGTGCACATCCAACATCACTCCTGTGTAGGAACAGTGTAATTTACAATCATGTACCAATTTTCACGCTAATAATGCTGATGATTGGTAGTTCTGACAGAGATAGATGCTGCAATGGGGAATAATAACTTTATGGAGACACCAGATACATAACAGTGCAGTGAGCATTCTCCTGTATTCAGCATAAAAATATGCTGAAACGATATTTATCCCGCTCCTTTCAAAGCTCTTTAATGCCCTCTACAGGAGGACAAAGGAACAGCATCTCAGAGACACACTGACATTTGTTCTGCTGTTGATGTGATGCACACAAGTTAAAGTAATTAGTGACGACAGGTGACACCATTTGTTTTGCTCTTGGTAAACTGACTGGATAATGGTGACGTGGCGCCTCTCAAATCAGTCCTGATCATATTAGGAGATATTACGTTTATATTCTTTGCTAGCACGTCTGTCTGCAGACCAACACTTAAGCGATCAAGTACAGCATCCCAGACACCACACTATGGTCAAAACTGGCGTGCTATGGGAGGAGTCTGGTGCCATTGAGGAAACAGGCTGGATCTTCACCGTGACTGAAGGTTGGCTAAGGCGAACACTAGCTGGTCCATGCAGTGGCTTATTTGCCTGGGTTAATAGCCTCTAGATCTGTGTGTGTGTGTGTGTGGGGGGGGGGGGTGAAATGTGTTTATAAGACCTCAATCACCAGGCTGACGTGTTGTAGGGAGAAGGCGTGCTTTATCATCTCTGCCAGATACACAGATTATATTCAAAAACAACATTCTGGTGGTGTTTTTTCGCCTAGCGACCTGGGTGTCAGGTTCAACAGCATCACAGCAAGTCAAAGGGCAATTGGTGTTAAAAGGTCATGAATGGCTGGTAGGCCTTGTGTGATTCATTGGACAGTCACTGACATGATTGCAGTCCAAATGCATGCATTCATTTAAAATATGAAAGTGACAATCAACCTAATCAAACATAGACAGAACTCTGATTTACCAGCCACTGTTAAAGGTTGCCCATGCTGGCTCCATGGAAAATTGCCTTTAAAAGCAGTAATGCCTATAACTGACTTTTGGATTAAATCCAGGCCCAATTTTGGTTCAGTTTTGGCAGACCTGCAAATTAATGTCAGACATTTGTCCTTAGATTTATCGTCATTTATATTCCTGGCAGTGGCCAAAACCCAAGGGTGTTGAAAAAAAACACAGAGCAAATAAAACCCAAGCGCTAATGGAATCGGAATGTTAAATTATGCAAATTAGTTCTAGAACCCATTAGGAACAGGGACATTTTTAATAAATTGGGTATCTGTTCTTCCTCTCATCAAGCTAGTTGGCACTGTAACGCATAGGAGAGGTAGATTTAATTTAATGTTAATTGCTCTTCATAATGTTATTCCTGCCTGTTGGTCCTTAAGATACCATAATATATTATTACAAACTTTCAGGAGAGGTTTGAGGTTATAATTGGCGACAATAATAAAGTATGTTAGGGACACTTCCATGCTAATCTGACAGGGCAATTAGAGGAAGTTTAATGTGGCTTGTCAGTCTGTATCTGAGCTATTGGCCATTTTCAATGAGAATTCCTCCATGGATTTCTTCCTACACAATGTTAACACTGAGGTACATATTGAAGTGCATGATTCTGTTGAACTGTGCGACTTTCTGACGGCATTATGTAGGCATTACGTTACCCTACACATCACTATGTTGTGATTTTCAAGCCTCTCCTCGAGGAGCTCCATAGGTTTCACCGTTACACAGCAGCCCCGAACTAGCTGACCTGATTCCTCTATACCGGCCTGGGTGAGGAGTTGACAAAGCGAATTAGGTGTGTTAGCTTTCGGAATGGATTGAATACCTGGAAAAGCTGAACCCAAGGACAGGTTTGAAAACCACTGGCTTAGATGAGCCGAAGTAACCCAAGAAATACAGTTGGAGTTTGAAAACAGTTTTGCTGACATGTCTGGTGCCTGTATCTCATTAATTGTGTGTGTGTGTGTTATGAGGCTGTGGTCCATTAGCTGCCAGCACTTCTGCCAACCTGGCATCCAAAGGTTGCAACGAATGGCTTTTTGGGGGTGGGGGGGTTTTTGAGTTGTCAACTTCACCCTGAGGCATCTCTGCAAACAACTGAACTGCCTTGGCTGGACTAGAGAAGATCAGGCCTCTGAACACACACACACACATACACATACACACACACACACACACACACACACACACACACATACTTAAGCTGCTTACTCTGTAAAATAATGTTTGCCTGTGTCCCAGATCACACCCTGTTCCCTACATTTTTTGACCGAGGCCCTATAGTATTATGCAGGTACTAGGGTGCCATTTAGAACATACATCTAAATGCACACTCACACATATCTGTGCACTGTGCAAAGTGTCATTTAGGCTGCAGATCCTCTTAGCATGAAAGAAGTGGTGATACATACTCAAGACTATTGCAGTGCGGCTCAGTTTGATAATCTGGCGCCTCCGGAACAAACCCTCCAGTGGGATTAAACGGAACAAAGTGGCATAATCTGTAATCCCTCTGGGTCGAACCGGTTCTCTGTCCAGGGGCCATTTTATTTGAGTTCCCTGAGTCCAATCTGTCTCTGGACTTCAGCGGTAAACTTCACATGTGGCTCACGCTGTTATAATGTTTCTTAGCTTTTTTGGAATTGGCCAAAATGGTTTGGGCCATTTTATTCAGCAAAATATCAGAACTCATTGTTACTTGTTAAAACCGACTAGGGTGTTTACTGCCTGATGCTAAAGAGAAAGAAAGTGTTAGATAGCTTGTCTTTGGTGGAAAGTTTCCTTTTTCTTTGTCTGTCTGTCTTTCATAGCCCCCAGATGTAAAAAGCCTAGTTCCGATCCAGCCTGATGTTGGGACCAAGGGCAAAGTACAGCATCAACTCTTCACTGAGGAGTTATAGGCATCCTCTCTCTGCTGTTACCTGGAGACCAAAATAGCTTGGAGCTGTTCGTGTTCATTTACATGAACTCTTTTAGAGAGATGGCAACCATAATGGAGAAAAGTCATTTGAAAAGTGCAATGTGAAGTCAGTTAGAAAAAACAAATCTGTGAGTAGTTTCACCTCAAAGATATGGAAGAAATAGGTTTGTCATTTGTAAAAACCTTTTTTCTTCAGGTTTGGTACACGATCTGCATTGCTTCTGTCCGGTTTGGAAAAATACAGCCATTATCATAACCTTGTTTATTATTAAAAACACATTAATGACAATTGATTTAACTGAGAAGGATTGAAGGTAAACTATTCATGTAGACCTACTGTAGCTCCCTGTTCACTAAATGCATCTGAACACTGTCAGTTCTAGAGAGGTGCTATTAAAAGTCAATTACTCCCTCGTTTAGCCTGGATCGAATTAGACCAACTGGTTAATTGATTGTAATGGAAATGACTTGACCACTATTTTCTTAAGCTGACAGTGTGATGCCCCCAATTTAATGGCATCTAAATTCCTGGTAAATGTGATTGGTGGACTTGCAGAGTTCTGACTTCCATACTAATTAAGTAATGATTGGCTATTCTAGAATGCAACTAGGGGTAATTGAATCTGCCAGTGTAGAAGCAATGATGTACTAACCTGCAAGCAAACGTTTGTTTGGAATTCACAGGGAATGTCAAAGTTTTGTTATGGTCCCTTGGAAGCATAAAGGGCGTCCCCTGGAGGCGCCGGGAACGTCACCCTGGAGACGTCCCCTGGACATCCCATGTTTGCTAAGTAGGAGGTAACGACACTGCAAACAATGAAAGCATGTTCCAAGCACCAGAAATAGAAACTGCTTTGACAGGAACAGGAAACAGAAACTGCTTTGACAGAAACAGGAAATAGAAACTGCTTAGACAGAAACAGGAAACAGATACTGCTCAAAGAGTGGCGATCCACAAGTGTGAGATTTGATTACGTATTAGAATTTCTTTTTGACACATCAAAATTCTCCTTTTATTGTTGAGCGAAACTTCTACCTTGTCTTAATCCTACTCAGGGTTCATCTGCAGACTATCAGCAGGCCTGCTCCATCTGGGACAGGTAAAACGCTAAACAGGCAGATGCACATTTTCACTACACAGTGAGCAATATAAGCTAGAATCAACAAGCAGCTAATCCAAACATGTTTACATAGATCTTCCCGCACCGAGGGATTTTGTGACATGGACGCTGATTGGATCCCCCCGTGGGATTCCTACACCAAACACTATTAATCTACTTGGGAAATCTACAGAGGGAATCATGTTTTATATGGTGATTCATGATCACACCGGACCACGACAGCTTTAACCCTGTTTACAGCCCCCTTGGAAAAACCCACGAGTCACAGAGAAATCTGGCAGAATCAAACCGAGCCGCTGCAATCCATGTGGATCTGGGGATTTTCAAAGAGAAGAATTTGCGGTTCAGCTTTGACACTGCTGCTTTATGCTGGTTTCGGATCGGTTATCTGGGCTCCCAGCTGGACCTTGGTGAACCTGGCTGGATACAAGTGGAGCTGAATGCAGATGTAGGACTCCCCAGGCGTGTTACGTTTAACAACCTCTTCTAGGCTATATTCCTGTCCAGCCAGAGGGGGCGTGCGTGCGTGCGCATGCGTGCGTGCATGAACGTGTGCATACATGCATGGGGGGTTACTGTTCAAACGTACCCACAAAGACCCCAAATCTGTGTCATTTTGACCCCAGAATGTCTAAGTCCTGACAAGGAATGATGCTAGTTCTGGCTTGGAATTACGTTTGGGGTACACATTAGGGGTGAGCTTTAGAGTTAAAAATAAAGTCTTGGATATTGCTTAAGTGGGCCAGTGTTTTGTAGAAAACTACTTAATCATCATTATATCATCAACTTTGACTAATGGCAACGTTAGTTAACCTTAGCCAGTAAAGTCAGTCAAAAACATAGCTAGCGATGTTAACTACAGGTGGCTAAAATTAGACAAACTCTTCATCGGCTGCCTTTGACATTGTATGGAAAGAATCGGATCTGAAAAGAACGTTTTAAAATGTTTTGTTACAAAATGTGCAAACTTTGAATAGGAATAATGGATAAGGCAAATAGGGGGTCTTTTCAGTTGTTACCCATAAAAATAGAAAAACCAAAGTGCGTGCGTGCATGCTTGCATTCGTGCGTGCGAGACGTTCACGCCTTGTGTCCTTAAGGCCTAATCATGCAACTATACACTTCCTGTATAACCTGACAAGCACCTAAAATCCCCCAACGATCCTTAAACAGAACATGTGTTCTGTTCATATACAGTAAAGTTGAGATTTCAGGCTTATAACATCCATATTAATTGAGAACTTGTACTTCAGCCAGTACTTTCGGTGACACACATCATTGGAAACTAGTTGAATTGAATGTAATGTTGTAATTTTTTCAGACAAATTCTGTTATTTGCATCAAGAGCTTTTTATGCTAATGTTTTAATTCCAACACAGAATATGAATGAGCCCATACTTTAAGAATTAGAACTGTATAATCAGCTAATTAAAACAACTTAGTTATGATGTGCCATTGTTCAGTTGGTAGGGTACCACATGCAGTCATTAGCCATATGCCTGTTCTAATAGTATAATGTTAATATAAACTAAAGTGTCCATGAGAAGTGGATACTAAAACTTGTGCGCTGCTTCTCCACAATAAAAGCTCTCTGTTTCAGTGTTGTTAAATAGCCCTGGAGGGGAATTGAAATGGACACATCTATATCCAACCACATCCCAGCTAAGGACCACATCAGGAAATCAGTGTGTGCAACAAAATCCATGTATGTCATACCACCCATTTCAGACCATTCTGTGTATGTTAGTTATTTCAGCCCATAAGATCGATTTCAGCACAAGCTGTTTCAGCTCATTTACAACCTATTTCAGCCTATATAAATTATTTTAATCCACAGAAGATATTTTAGTCCATCTATCATTTTCGTGCCTATACCATTTCAGCTAATATACAAACCTATACATTTCAGCCTATTTAAAATGTTTCAGCCTTATCTTTATACATTACGTATTTCAGCCCTGATAACCTATTTCAGACAATAAAAAATGCCCATTCTGTATACATTACCTATTTCAGCCCAGATAACCCATTTTAGCCAATAAAAAAATGCCCGTTCTGTATACATTACCCAAATCAGCACTTCAGGAAACTTGTCCTTTCCTTTTGCCTCTGTGCCATTGGTCTGATCCCAGATTACATTTCCTTCCCAGCATGCTGTGCTCTATAAATCAAGACAATCTGTGGCTGCTGAAGTTGATTTGGCCTAATGGAAGTGACACAGTGGTGTAATGCTGCCAGGGGTTGTTGCCAATCGGCACAGCGAGAGAGAGCGTGTCTGTATGTGTCTGAAACGGCACCCTACTCCCTACTTACCTATGTCAAAAATAGTGCGCTATTGGGTAATAGTATGCCATTTGGGAGACAGAGACATTTTTATTAGGGCCTTATTGTGGTGAAGTGCTGCGTAATACAATATTTATGGTAGGAGGTTCCTTATTCTCTCACAGGGCTGTTTCATTGTGCCTTTCGCTGTCTTCTCCTATCAACTTAATAGAAGTCAGACATAACCTGGGATATGAGGAACGGAGTGCACTTTCAATCCCAATTTAAACCAATACAACAAATACTCGGTGCTCTGCGATTGAGACTTTTATTCTTCGTGCCCGTAAAAGCACCAGCAATTGTTGAAAAGATCTGTATTGACTAGGGGTTTTGCAAGGACATGTAGCTCCACCTTCTCCATGTATTTACTGACTCCACAGTACTGGGAGACAACAAACAAGATTGATCTGAACATACATGTAGGCCCAGAAACACTTCCTGGGTTTGGTCCTCCATCATGCAGCAGATTCCCTAGACAGGAAAAACAAAAATGAGCCATTAAATAACCCAGCTGTCTTCGGATCATCCTGGGCTGTACTCTAATATTTTATTCATTTCCACACCAGAAGAGAGAAATGGTGAAGTGTCTGTCACTGATTTCATGCACTAGGGAAATAATGACATTTTATTGCAACTCCGGCAATATATAAGACTCGGTAAGGTGATAAACTTGTCCTTCCTCTCTTCTTTTATGAACTGATCGGATTCAGTTGTATATGGAGGCATTATCATGCTACTCCAAGTCAGTGTTGAAAACACCCCCGGTCAAAATATAACCACTTTTCTACGACAGAATTCCAGATTTGCTGTTATAAAACCCTTACTTTATCGTATTTATTGTTAAGCAGTGCCATTTCAGTTCACTAGCTCCGATGTGCGTCATTAATAGTTTTCCTGTCTGCAACCACCTCCAGGCTTACAATGTTCCTACCTACACAGACTGGACTATTGATTCCTCTTTAGCACTGAATGGCTGACAGCCGTTCCTGAAGACAGTGATTGATTGCCATATAATTTGCCTTCAGCGTAGAATTGAACAGAAATTCTCAACAGTCCTGTACGATGTACAGTGCCAGTCAAATCTTAGGACTTGCCTACACATTCAAAGGTTTTTCTTTATTTTTACTATTTCCCATGTCTTAGAGTAATGGTGAGGAGATCAAACCAATGAAAAAACATTAGAATCATGTAGAAACCAAAAAGGGTTGAACACCCTCAAATGCATTTCCTATTGTAGATTCTTAATCCCAACCTTGACAGCCCTGCGCAATTAGCATTCTGTCAATCAGGTGATGTGGCTGTTGACCGCATCACACATCTGACATAGTATCACCTGGTAGTTGGTAGAGCATCCTGCTTACAGCGTCAGTGGTGTCAGTTGATTCCTACCGGGGACAGGAAGAAGGAATGAAATATAATGAGAGAGCCTGCTAAATATCTTAATGTACTGTT
The DNA here is from genome assembly GCA_016801105.1 of Esox niger. Lineage (NCBI taxonomy): Eukaryota > Metazoa > Chordata > Actinopteri > Esociformes > Esocidae > Esox > Esox niger. The sequence continues at coordinate 8,886 of JACXGJ010010723.1, forward strand.
GGTATTGGTTTGAGTCGTGATATAAGTGATTATATTGTGAGGGAGGTTCACAGGCATATGTAATCTGTCCATATACTGTATATATATATTGTTTCAATCACATTTGGATAGAAAACGTTTATCCATGAATAGGAACCACCAGGTCTGCTATGTGCTATGCATACAGATTTAGTAGTTGAAGTTGTTACATATCTTAATGTCATGGATCAAATGCTAATACATATATAGTGCAAGCTGAAAACATTCCAGTGTGATTTATTCTCAATCAGGCACCAATTCTAGACTGGGGTAATGAATATAAATTAAAGTTTGCCCTCCGGTAAAATGTTGTTGCAAATCACCCAAAAGATTTCCTCTCCATCCCCCCGTCAACTCGGTCTGTAAGCATTCAGATAACAACCTCGCGCGGAAGCTACAACCTGCCCGACATCTGTCCATGTGGAACCTAGATGTGTTTGTCAAGCTCCAAGGAATGTTTCTATTTCACAGGAGATCTACAGGGAAAGGTGCCAGGAAGAGAATTAAAGAGAGAGCGAGAGAGATGGAGTGGAAGAGAGGGAATGGGAGAAAACCGAGGGAGAGAGCCAAAGAACGAAAAAAAGAGAGATCCCATTGCAAACAAATCCACAGACATAGAAAGAAGGACAAGCTCCTCATTCATACAGGAATTCGCCTTTAATTCATTATCAAAACTGGGTGTCATCTTTTCACTGTGAAGTCATGAGAACAGTGAGTCATTCCGCGCTTTAGTCTCACAAGCTGAGCCGACATCGGGCCACGTAACACACAGACGCCTGCAGCAGTGACCTGATGAGAGTGATCGCAGCTCTCATAATTACCTCTGTGGCAGAGAGAGAGATCTGATGTTATCTGACCCCATGGAGATGCTATTCAATTACCGAAGGCAGTGTGTCATTATCCCGCGACGTTCTAGAACGTCTACCTCATTGTTCCAACCCCTGACAGGAAGTAGACAGTCTGCTGGGGGAGTCCGGTAAGTATCATTAATGCATTGCAGGTCTCAGCGTTTGCAATGTGAAGACGATTTGCAACCGTGGTGATATTTCTGACGCTCACCGTGAATCCTGTTTTCAACCAACGCTGATGTTCCGTGATGTCCATTTAATGAAGCTTTTACATGAATTCGTATTGCACGCTGACCTGCCATAGGAACCAGTCCTACACTGATTGCCACAGGCAGACTGATCTCACCTTTGTTAGTGTATCTGGACACCAGCAGAAATTGCTTGCAGGACATTATCATATCCTGCTGGAATAGAATCACCTTCAGAATATCATCGATTTGGCATGAATCAACTGAAATGAGAGGGGGAGTATGAGAGAAGGGCTTGTCTTCCCCCCAGCCGATGTCTTCTGCCTTATGTGGTCCCCTCACAGGTAGACTATTTAGTCATTGTGTCAAAACGTCCCTGAACTTTTCATTTCTAGAGTCTTTCTGATTTATAGCCCTTAGTCATGGGCAAACATGAGATATCATATGAAATATGAAATGTATTCAGTATATGGTTGTATTGATCTAGGCCTGGCGCTGGGTGGTAAATTGAATTTGTCCTTTTATTGTGTGTGTGAGTCCGTGCGTCCGTGCGTCCGTGCGTGCGTGCGTGCGTGCGTGCGTGTGTGTGTGTGTGCGCACGGCATGATAACATCTGCACTCACTGTCAGAGTAGCCACATCGATCATAGGGTAAAAGAATAAGACCTCCATACGATAACTGACGTCCAATAGAGCATTTCAGTTCTATGGTTTGTGAATGACTTTTGATTGATCTATTTACTGTGTGTCGCAGGTAGATTTGTTGTACATGTATGTATAGTTAATTCAATGTGCAGTTTAAATGCAACCAGTTGTGGTGTGTGTGTGTGTGTGTGTGTGTGTGTGCATGCGTGCGTGTGCGTTTACTCAATAAACACATTAGTTTTGTTCAGCAAACAAGCAACAAAAAGTATGTGTGCAATGTTGTGTTCGTCAAACTGACCTCCATGATGCTATTGGTTGCCTTATGTTGATTAAATCCAGTATGTTAATTGTTTTTTGCTGGGTACCGTACAGAACCTGTTCTAAAATGCCATCTTTGATTATTGTCAATCCATATTGGCACTTAGAATGTCTTTCTATGAGCAGCATCTGAGACCCAAACTAACCTCAGTACGTTCCGTGCTGGGACAGACATTGCTTGTAGCTCTCGGAGTGGATTTGAGGAGAGGTGGACTGGGACAAGATATCAGCCCTGGCATTTTGTTAACACAAACGTGGCCTGAACAACCGCTCATATTTCTTCTTGTGCCCCCCCTTACTGGCCCGATAATGATACCCAAGTTAGACCGGCAGACTGAGCTGGAAATGGACCAGCCCATCTGGCATTTGCACCAAGTCCTTAAAAAAGTGTTTTTCCAGGGTCCTCGGTCATTCAGAGCTGTGATTGATGAGCTGGCAGAGGAACAGGATGTCTTTGTCTAAGCTGTCGGTCAACGTGAATTCCAAATGGCCCTTCTTTGCAGTGCACTGCATTTGACCACTACACCATGCACCTTGATCAAAAGTAGTGCACTACAGGGGATACGGGTTTGGGAGTAACGCTGAGTCCGTCTCCATCGTGAGAGATGGAGATGTAACTTCTCCCCTGAGGATGCTCTTCAACGGCCAGAAAATCCCCAAACACAATTTATTAGACAATCCTTCCAGGACATTTAGGTTGTGTTAATGTTGTCTTTTTGCTCAATTCTATTGCACTTATTTTAGGCCTAGCTTTTGAGGGGGGGATAGGACTGTGGGAGGGGGGTTGGATTGTGGGTGGGGTGTAGGTTTGCGAGGGGGTGGGGATAGGACCGCGAGGGGGAGAGTAGGACCGCGTGCAGGGGGGTAGGACCGTGAGGGGAGATAAGACTGTGTAAGTATCAGTTGATGGATCTGTGCTGTGTAATGATGGTAGAAGCTGTCCTTAGGAGGGTATCTTAAGGTCATTACTGTCCGCTAAGCTCTATGAGCTTATAACTTGATAAATTCAGGAGAGCATTTGCCCTTCAAGACGAGCCATTTGCTGCAGGCCTACCTCTGTTTGGGGCTCTAATCTAATGCCAACTGTCTGCTCAGGAAGAAAAATTGAAAAATTGTTTGTGAAAAATGAGCATCCCCTAATCAGAAATACGGTCAGCTTCATTTATTGGGCCTCCGAGAATTTCTTCTTTTAGGCCTCAGAGAAAAAGTAAATGCAGGCAATTACGGCTGATTGATTTCAAATGCCAACGAACTGGGTTTACACAAGCACCTTGATCAGCGCCACATTCCATCACAGGCTGCAACGTATTTTCAAAACACACTAAATATTTGTAATAAATAAAACATGTGTTATTTGTATGTGGTAAACATTCTAGATAATTTGTGCAAATTGTATTTAACTTGAATAAAGCCCTACTGCATTGCCGAGTTCTGGTCCTGTTCAGAAAGTACTTCCAACGGATTCACATTGTGAATAGTAGGTGAGAAAAGGTATGAGTTTTTTATAGTTGGAGATGTTACAGAGTTCCACTAAGATTGTGGACAAGGATGTATTTTCCTGGGAGTGATTGCAGTCTGCGGGCCCATATGTCAGCTAACTGCTGCCTCTGAATTCTCCTTTGCATGTCTGCCATGACAAA
>JACXGJ010010724.1:0-21276 GCA_016801105.1 Esox niger
TATATATATATGTGTGTGTATATATATATATGTGTGTGTATATATATATATGTGTATGTATATATATATATATATATATGTGTATGTATATATATATGTATGTATGTATGTTCAGAAGGGGTGTCCTCCCCATCTGGGTGGGTGGGTGGCTAATGTTGGGTATGACTAACTTCCAGGAGAGAGGTGGATCAGGAGAAATCTTGCTACACCCAAGATTTGAGAAACACATCTAATAGAATCTTACCGTGTCTGAAAGCAAAACTGAACATTGTGCCCTCACTGGTCATATTGGTCCTCTAGATATTTAGAATAGAGTTGTTTGGAAATGATCAGCACATGTAGTTTTTATGTAGTTGACTACTCCCAATGACATCTTTCATTTTTGCTTGTTTCTTTTATCCCCATTAACAGATTCGGACATTGCCTACTGTTTCAACATCACCACTCAAATCCGGTCAGAGTGCTTAACTGAAGCCTGCTCAGGTAAGGGCCAATACCATCCCTTGGTTTGTTTTAAAAGGTATACTACAGGAATTCCCTCTGAGATTCTCTTCCCAGAGACTGCCTTCAAATGTGGTGACTCTAGGCGCCATCTAGACAGATAAGGCAGAAATAAATGGGAAGTAAGCATTCCATCACTATTTAGCCTGTTTGTTATGGTAGTGTTGATTTCCTTCTTTCCCTGCTTTTTACCCACTGACTGTTTGTCTGTCTATACCCCTCTTTATTTGTGTCTGTGTTGGACTTCTCAGTGGTTCCAACTCTGCATTCTGGCAATACTAGCATCCCAACCAGCTTGGTCCCCACTCATTCCTCAGTTAACCCCACCCCTACTGGCATCACAACTAAAAGCAGCACTCCTGGGCCTGAGCCCACCACCACAGGTAACTAGCTCAATCAGTGATCCTGTAAAATGTTAAAAGTACAGTTTATAACAAAATAAATGGTCAGCTGGTTTGGTAACTGGAATATATATCTATAAAAATGGTAATCTGTTTTGGTGCTTTTTTGTTATTGGAGTATATAGTAATGTGGAAAAAGTACACCCCATGGAATGTTTTCTGGATTTGCAAACCTGGTTTTCTAATCTTCACTTATTTACAACACTACTGATAGATCTTTAACAAGATAATTTAACAATTAAAACTGAATGATTATACTTAGAAATCATATTTTTCGAAGATTGACAGAAATTTATTTGCATAGTGCAAAGAAAGTACCCAATCTGAAACGGCTATTTCTTGTAACTGTGTATCAGGCTCTTACATGGACTGGGAGGGATTCTTTACAATACTGATTCAATTGTTCACGGGCTTTCTTGCGTACATGGCAACCTTCAAGTCCTCCCCATGGCATTTTTAAAGGATTGAGATCTGTTTTTTGGATCATTGTCCTGTTGCAAGAAACAGGTTTGGTTTAATTGCATCATTTTGACAGATTGCCTCTCTGGCAAAATATTTTATTCATGTTTGTCTCAGTGATAACAAGTGTGCCAGGCCCTGAGGCAGCGAAGCAGCCTCAAACTGTGATGGCATCGCCTCAGTGCTTTATGATTGATAAAGTTCTGTTTTGTAAAGGCAATGTTTCATTTTCACCAAACATGGCATCTGGCATTAAAACCAAAACTCCCCCTTTGACTCTTGACTCATCTCTCCTGAGAAGCTTTACCCAGGTGGTTTTCCAACAGCTTTACCTAGTTGTTGTCTGGCAAATGTCAGTCTTCTTGATTTTCTTTATTGAGAGATGAGGCAAATTCCATCGTGGCCTCTCACATAGGCTGAGTCAGGGATCCGTTATATTACCAGCTAAAATATTGTAATCGGATTCCAGATACTTTTGAAATGATTTGGGATTTCTTCAGTTGAACAGGAATGGGTATGCCACATAATGACATGTTGCTTGTTTAATTTTTGCCGTACCACAAGTGGAACCGGTTAAGAAGAGCAAATGTCTCTTACTGACTGAGTGAGTGAGTGAGTGACTGACTGACTGACTCCTTGTTAAATAGCATATTTGTTAGCGAAACGGACCTGCAACCTATAGGTCCCGTGTTCGGATATCCTTACAGGCAAAGTGAGGTACCTATGATGAATTATTCCTTACAGATGATAACTTAATTGGCTAAAACCTTCAGTATATGCATTATAGTAAGTCTGAAAGAAAACAGTTAAGGTTATCTTTCGACTGCTTCTGGTGGATTTTCAAAGTACTTATCCGTGCATGCGTTTTGGGTCAGGATAGACCAACACATTTGCTGGCTACAGTAGTTACATTATGTTAAGCCTTAACTAAAACTGTATACGGTTATATTGTGTCTTTATTTTGGAATGGAAAAGTTCATTTTCATTCTCGCTAGCAATTGCCCAAGTTTTATGAATATTCCTAGGATGATAGTAGATGCTAATAATAGCTGGTAAAACGGCCAGTGGCAAAAGCCATACAGTTCATAGTCGCTATGATGGATGTGAATTTAATAAGAACCATTATTCAGTTTAACACAATGCTCTGCTGAAGCATATCATGCCATGGCATAGTGGTTAAAAGACCGTGTCTCTCATCTCACGTGGAAGACTTAAGTTCGAATCTATTGAGAGCGACAACATTTATTAATTGTGCGCCGCAATAAAACTTTACGGTTATACAGTATTGCAACTATATCTGGTACATTCCACCATTCTCTCGTCTTTTCCCTTGATGAAAAAGTTATTGTATTAATTAATTCATGAATTAATTCACGAATTAATTTGCCATGAAATAAAATAACATTGACTCGATAGTAGTTGCTCAATTCTTGACAATTCCCATAAGTTAGTAGATACTGGTAAAGCCTATTACTGGCTAATACGCTGTCAAAACGGCCAGTGGTAAACACCATACAGTTCATAGACTCATTTTGTGGTGGGAATAATCTTAGTCAGAAACGTTAGTTTAACTGTATCAATATCATTCACCAATGGCCAATTAGCTGTTGAAATGGCCTGTGGCCAAAGAGGATTTGGTCAGGGTAGACAAAAGGCTATACTGACCCCCTTTAAATGTACAGCTCTGAGGTGTAGTGGTTGACACAGCCTTCCACGTGTCTTAAAAAGACGCCTCTTTCTCAGTACAATGACGGGCGATACCTGGTGTTTTATCTTTTATCTGTTTAGAAGATTATGCAAAAAAAATTCAGATGGCTGTAATATAGTGCTGCTTTCAAGATAAAACATTATATGGAATTTATGACTGTATTTGAAAAGGAACGGTGTGTCTGGAAGCACTCTGCCAAAGGATGAGGATTTGCATTTCATGCAGCAACCTCAACTCCCTACAGGTAGGCCATGTGATGCTGCTTGGACCTCAGAAAAGTGAAATATGTTTCAAGATTTGTCAGATGCACCGAACACAGCGTCATCCTGCACCAGACATGTCTTCAAGTCACATAAGACAAGTCTAAGTCGAGTCTCAAGTCACTTCATGCAAGTCCGAATCAAGTCTCAAGTCTTTAAGGCACAAGTCCGAGTCAAGTCTTGAGTCCTTTAAGCACTGTAGGCTATTGCTGTAGTCTATCAGTCCAATCAGGCCACTCCTTTCAACTCCAGGTGCACTTTTTGGGGATGCCTATTATTTTATGGGCTATTTTAGATCAGCTGTTGATTATCTAGTACACTAATACTGAATTGTAACATTTAATTTATTATTGCAGACCTGCATTTCATGTTTAATTGAAGTATGATCATGTTGAGGCCGGGGCCTATTCTATCTACTAATCTATCTGCCATTAGCCAATTGTCTGACTATTTTCCATAGGTTATCCATGAGTTAACAGCTCTTTGTGTTCTGTATGTTTACAGTGAGGGGCATTGTATTTGATCCCCTGCTGATTTTGAACGTATGCCCAATGACCAAGTAATGATCAGTCTATAATTTTAATGTTAGGTTTTTTTGAACAGTGAGAGACAGAAAAACAAAACAAAATCCATAATAACACATGTCAAAAATGGTATAAATTGATTTGCATTTTAATGTGGGAAATAAGTATTTGATCCCCTCTCAATCGTAAAAATGTCTAGCTCCTAGGTGTCTTTTATTCAGGTAACGATCTGAGATTAGAGCACACTCTTGAAGGGAGTGATCCTTATCTCAGCTTGTGACCTATATCAAAGACACCTGTCCACAGAAGCAATCAATAAATCAGAATCCAAACTCTCCACCATGGCCAAGACCTAAGAGCTGTCCAAGGATGTCAGGGACAAGATTGTAGACCTACACAAGGCTGGTATGGGCTACAAGACCATTGCCAAGCAGCTTGGTGAGAAGGTGACAACAGTTGGTGCAAATTTTGGCAAATGGAAGAAACACAAAATAACTATCAATCTCTCTTGGTCTGGGGCTCCATGTAAGAGCTCACCTTGTGGAGTTGCAACAATTTTGATAACTGTGAGGAATCAGCCCAGAACTACATGGGAGGATCTTGTCAATGATTCCAAGACATCTGGGACGATAGTCACAAAGAAAACTATTGGTAACACTCTACGCCGTAAAGGACTGAAATCCTGCAGTGCCCGCAATATCCCCCTACTCAAGAAAGCACATGAACTGGCCCGTCTGAAGTTTGCCAGTGAACATCTGAATGTTTCAGAGGAGAATTGGGTGAAAGTATTGTTCTTTGGCATCAACTCAACTCGCCCTGTTTGAAGGAGGAATGCTGCCAATGACCCCAAGAACACCATCCCCACTGTCAAACATGGAGGTGGAAACATTATGCTTTGGGGGGGGTTCTGCTAAAGGTACAGGAAAACTTCACTGCATCAAAGGGACGATGGATGGGGCCATGTACCATCCAATCTTGGATGTGTGCAAACCTGGTGGCCAACTACAAGATACGTCTGACCTCTGTGATGCCAACAAGGGTTTTTCCACCAAGTACTAATTCATGTTTTGCAGAGGGGTGTAATAATTTATTTCCCCCCAAAAATGCTAATCAATTTATAAAAATGTTGACAATCAGCAGGGGATCAACTGTGTATGTGTTGGTTAGTTATTAGCTACAGTAACTAATTAGCTGGCAAAGATTAGAAACAGGCCAAATTCTTGACAGCAAGCTATCATTAGGCTTTTCACTGAATGTAAAATAATCATTGTTGCCAAATGCTATTACGCATTGCACAGATGCACTGTCGTGAACTTTACCTAGGTGCCTTTCAACTTTAATTGCTTGATCTACCAGACCTGAACAAAGCATGAAGGCAGGTTTATTCCTTAGTTTGAGCTATTCTTTATTTACAAGTCCAATGACTGCAAGTGCGAGTTAGGAGTATATAAGCAAAAATATAGCTAGACAGAAAATAATAATAAAATAAAGCAACAATATACATAAACACTGTACACTAGACGCAGTTAAAAAGTACTGTAAACAAGCAGCAATAATGGTGGTAGTAGTATTGAATATTATAGATGTGGCAAGAATGGCAGTAGTATACATAAACCAGAAAGACAAACCTGGTTCAGCTGGCCTGCAATTAGAAGTGTTATTGCCCAGTGGCCTTCGCTAGACAATGTTTGTTTTTCATTCATGAATGAACTTGATTAAATAACTATCAATATTGCTGAGAATATTGGTCATTTTCATCAAGTGAAAAGACTAGAGAACCATGGGAAACCCTACTCTTTTACTGTCCAGGGGATTCTGATCAGGCCTATATTACCCGAAAAGTAATGCCTGTATGCATATTTCTAAAATCCACCCGAAATAGTTGCTATATAACCGTAAACAGTTGTATTTTGGGCTTACTATAACGTAGCTACTGAAGGTTGTAGCTAGCAATGTTTTTGTCTATCCTAAACAGATCCTAATGTATGATGAACACATGACCGCTGGGTTCATAGGCCGCGTCTCTAATCAGAACGCTATTTAACAAGTCAGTCAATCAGTCAGATTGTTCTTGGATGGCTAAGCTCACGTTGTAAACTAGCATCAATATTGAAAGTAGGATGGGGGAGTATTAACAGTATGGTAGAAGTATTGAGTATTATAGATCCATATAAGTGAAATATGCTAATGAATGATACATGCGAAGGAATGTTCTAATGCCTTTCATCAGGCATCGTGTATGGTAGACACTTTGCACGGAGGGAGATGATGCTGCATTTTATGCTGCAATTTACCACCATCTGTAGGAACGTGTAGTCCGCAACAGCACAGCTGCCATATCAGGCAGCCTGAGAGGATGCTTTCAATGGTGCCCCTGTAGAAGTTTGAGTGTTTTTAGAGACATCTCAGGAAGTGTAGTCATTTTTCACAGCTGAGTTTGCATGTCTGGACCCAGTGAGATCGTCTTTGATGTAGACATTGAGACTTTCCACTTCAGCTCCATCGGTGTATCGGGCATGCCTCCCTGCCACTTCTTGGAGTCCACTCATCTTTTTGGTCTTACAGGTGTTGAGAGAGGTTGTTGTCCTGGCACCATGTAGGCAGGTTCCTTACCTCCTTTCTGTAAACAGTAATCGTTGTTGGACATGAGATCCGGGATGGTAATGTCGTCCACAAATTTGAGGACTATTTGGTGGTCTGTTTAAAGTAGGTGGGGACCACAGACATGGACAGGGAGAGGATGAATATTTAATATGAAAACTTCTGCTGGATGGTCAGCACACTCCCTGAGGCCACAGCCTGGAATGCCATCTGGCCCAGGAGACCTCTGAGGGATCACTTTTAATAAGAACTCATCTCACGTCAGCCGTGGTAAGGGACTTAGTACAGTCATCGTGGTCATAGTGGTTATGCCTCGCTGAAGGAATGATGTTGGTCGCCTCGAACCGTGCCTAGGTATTGAGCTCTTTATGGAGCAAGGGGGAGGGATGAGCATCATTGCTATTTTTTCCTTTTATAGTCTGTGATGGGATTTTTTCCCTTTACCGACCTCACACATGTCTGGGTCAGAGCAGTGGTAGTTAGAGCTATAGGCAGAGGACTGAGACCTGAGCTTAGCACGGTCATTACCGTTAACTCAGGGCTTTTGGTTGGGGAAATTCCTGACATTATCTGTTTTAGGTGTTGTCTATAGGATTGGAGGAGCAACATTGAAGTGTGATCTGCCTTACTAAATGGGATTGGGGGAGGATTTGAAACTGTTCTGTGTTTGTGAATAACAATGGTCAAAAAGTCTGATCACCTCTGGTAGGAAAGTTAGTATGCTGGTGGTTTTTTGCTAAAACTTTCCTCATATCTGTTCTGTTAAAGTTGCCAAGCACAACAACAGCAGCTGCCTCAGGGTGGGTGTCCTCTAGTCCATTTATTACGCTCTATAGGACTTTCAGCACATGCGTTCTAGCCACCTGCGGAGGTATATAGCCAGCTGTAATAATGGCTGAGCTGATTTCCCGCGGAAAGTAGAAAGGCCGTATCTTTACAGACAGTAGCTCCTGATCATTGATTATCATTGTTTGCCGACGACCACATTGACTTTAAACCAAACTGTAGGTGTAAATCACAGTTTTTCTGTAATTTGCATTTTGAAAATCAATCGCTAGTGGCCATAATAATCACAGAGTACGTGCGCGCGGGTTAAGCGTATTTGTGTGTTTGTTCACGATTGTGAACATGCATTCATGTGCCGGAGGTTTTTGCAACGTTGTGACAATGTTTCTGGTTGTGGAGCAAAACATACAGTGTGTGCGAAAAGCTACGGATGTCTTGATTTTTTATTTCTTTTTCAACAAGGTTTTGAAGCAATAAAAAAACATGAATAAAACTAAAGTAACTGAATAGGCGTACACATCCTTAGATACTGGGTTCAGATGTTCAGATTTAAATTCAGATTCTGGAAGATCAAGGGTTATTGGATTTATTGGAATGACAGTATCTGACAGATGTTTACAATGTAATGTAGAGATGTAGCCCAATCATATTAAAGCAGAAAGCAATGGTTTAGAAACCGTTTCCAAAGTTACTATACATAACCTGTAAGTACATATTAAGTAACCTACTCAATCATGCACATAGGCCAAGTTTTTGCAGTCTGTTTCTTACTGTTCACTTATGTATTTTGACATTGATTGTGGCAAGAGATCTGTAGATCCCTTGATGTTACTCTGGGGTTCTAAATTAAGAGACTCATGAGCCTCTGGTGCAATTCCACTGGCATGACTCTACTTGCCTCAACCCGTTTTGAGAGCTTTTCCACTGCATGGTACCAGCTCAAATCAGCTCTACACGGCTCACTTCGGTTGGTTTTCCACTGCACATAGTACCTTGTACTTGCCCATAGTGGTATCACAGTCAGCCTATAGAGACATGGTAAGGTCACTGACTTTGTGGTGTCAGGAAAACAACCTCCTGCTCAATATTAGCAAAACAACGGAGATGATTCACAGGAAGCAGCGGCGGGGAGACCACGCCCCATACACATCAATGGGTCTGCAGTAGAGAGATCACAACATCCGGATCCTTGGTGTCAACATCGGCATTGACTTGACCTGGTGTCATCACTAACATCTTGGTGAAGGAGGTCAGCAAATGGCTCTTCTTCCTACGCCGATGGAGATTTGGCGTGAATTCCAGGATTGTCACCCACTTCTACGGATGCACTATCGAGAGTAACCTGTCCGGGTGTGTCACCTCCTGGTATTGCAGCTGCACCGGCCTCGACCACAAAGCACTTCAGAGTGTGATTAAAGCAGAGCTCAGCACAAGGTCTTACCTGCCACCCCTGCATGATCTCTACATAGAGAGATGTAGGAGGAGCAGTACGGATCATTACAGATCCCAGCCACCAATGCCATGGACTGTTTACAAAGCTGCCTTCAGGCAGAACGTACAGGAGTATCCCGTCCATAGCTAACAGGCTACGTGACAGTTTCTTTTCTCAGGTCGTAAGACTGCTCAATTCAGGAACCCCTCTTCCATCCATAGTCCCATGCACACCTGACACTTACATTGCACTACGGTTTTATAGTTGTAGTTATTATTGATGCTTGATTTTTGTAGTTTTATTATTGATTGCTTGTGTTATCTTAATTTTATATTATCTTTACTGTTACTTTTTTAACTTTTAACTGCCCTGTCGGGAGAAGGAAAACCAAGCATTTCATTGCCAAAACGTATTTTTGCAAATAGAATCTTGAACTTTTGAACAGGAAAACTGCCATCACTCCACCTCCAATGAGACATACATGGGAACAACAATGGAGATAATGTACACCTGATACCAGCGAAAAGCCCACAATTGCCAACTAACGAAAACCCTGCAGGGAACAGAAATATCCATTGAATGAACTCCATACATTTTCTTTTAAATTGACAAGCTTTGAATGTAAAGTGAATGTAACAGTGAAAAAGTAGACTAGAATTATCGCCCTGTAGTATAAAAGATGATGTAACTGCAATGTTCTATAAGATTTAATCTTATAGACCTTACAACTCTAAACCTCAACACATTTAAAACAACCTATATTACCCCTTCATCTCGATTAGAAAGTATCAATTATAGCCTTATTAATTGCTGGCTGTAATACAACACCGACTGACTCAAGAGTAGCCTAATGTACACATGGTAGCTTTTTACCGGTAGAGTGAAGAAGCACAAGTGAGCAGTAACTTTGGTCTTAATTTTTGCGGACTACAAAAATGGTTAGATAGCTTGGTAGGCTGTTTCTTTTTGGCATGGCATTACTACTTCAACCAATGCAATGTATGTCAGTTAGCTTAAAGAAAAACCCAGAGGAGGAAAAAGATGAGGTCCTTTTGTAGGTTACAAAAACAGCGCGTCTTTGTGGGTGTCACAGGGATAACAAGTGGATTTCAATACCAGTGCGTAGGTCCGAACTGAGAGTTTTGGGATAATACGATCGCTTAAATTACGAGTCTGGTCCTATGCACTGGCACTGAACTTAACCCATATCAATGCATGGACTTCTGGGACATATCCACAAAGGTGCCGTTCTTGTCTCAGAAAACCATTCTCTGACACTGAACAGCTAACACCAGAATAGTTTGTTTTGCTTTGTGCACAATTTGAGTCACTCTTGTCCAATCAGAAGTCTTCTGTGTTTTCACGTCACCTTTTGGTATCGCCTGAGCACACTAAAAAAATACCTGGTACCAGGTTACTATCCCAACTTTTGGCTTGTGGTAAAGCAAATAAGGCAAGCCGAGTCGAGCTGGTACCATGCAGTGGAAAAGGGCCTTCATGGATGACTGGACCCTCATAGGTTGCTTTCTAATTGTTTTCAAAGAATTTGCCATAGTTTTGGTGCCCCTGATTGTAATTGTAGCCATTTTTATGTGTTGGTTCAGGTTTTTCGAAGACAACTTTCAAACGGCTGTATTGACTTTCACATGACTATGGTCAAACAATATTAAATTGATATCTCCTAACTGTTCACAGGTAATTACAGCACTACAGCCTCGGCAAACGTCACCACCAACAGCAGCGTCCCAGTCCCCGTCACACCGTCTTCAAGTAAGTTCCCAAGCCAACCTAGTCTTGGGATCTTTGAAGGTTATTAAACAGTGACATACGTTTTTCATAGTTGTAAATAAGGTTGCATACTTGTAAAAAAAATAATTTCCGAACTTGAAATTACTTTTGTAGTTGCATAAAACTGTGCATAATTGTAACTATATATTTGTAATTGTGCAACTCATTAATAACACTTGCCTATGTAATCTACTGAAAATTTTGTTAGAACTGTGATAAAATTATTTTTGTATTGTAAATCAGTCTGCGGTAGTACATTTCACATTTGCAAGCGGAGAATCCCATGAGGACTTACTGAGTCTGTCAATTTTTCACCTTTTAATCAATCTGATCAATTTCAGGAACACCAATGTTTAAACTTGATAGTGATTAATTTGAAAAGTATGAAAAACTGGTTTGAATGAAAACAATAGAAACGTTATAGGAATAATAATGGGCTAAATTACTACAACAGAAAAATATTAATTAGCTAGGAATTGACATGGCAATTTACCTACTGAAACTGTACCCTGTTGTCTGGAGCAGAAATTCTTATAAAGTATCAAAGAAGGATCCTATTAAGTCTTTACCTTTTGGCAAAAAGTGGTGACAGCCAAAGCCGATTAAACAAATGTGTTGTACCAATGCAAACATATTAAATGATTTAAAAAAAATATATGTTATGATGTGAACCTAAACTGTATACACGCAAACTAGTCTAATACAAAATATTAATCATGCAAAGTGAATTTCTATTAGTCCTGTGGTAAATACATATCCATTTCAAAGGTAAAACGGTAGTAGGTTCCTTGCTGGTCGCTTTATTTACATTTGAGTAATTTAGCTAGTAGACTTCAGTAAACCTTTGTTCATTGATTTAGCCAGGTGGAACAATTTATATATATAGTTTATCCTAACAAAACTGAGGTAGGCTACAAGAAGCCGACTGTGCTTAGCCATGTTTTTTTGGTTAGAAGTTGAATACGTGTTGTGTTCATGATACATTTAGTCATTTAGCGAGATGATACATTGATATATTTAGCGAGATCAGAATCAGCTTTATTTGCCAGGTATGTGTACACCTACAAGGAATTTGACTCTGGATTGTACAGACTCACAATCTGCTTACTCATAAAATACTTAAAGTGCACTCAACAAGAGTTACAGACTGCAATATACAATACACACAAATACAGGAAATAAACCAACCAACCAACAACATAGAAAGACTGGTGAGACAGTAGTGCAATGAGCAGGGTTTAATTGGTGCTGGAAGTAAATATTAATGTGCATGTATTGTTATTTACATAATGACAGTGGATGTGGTAAGATTTTATATATACACACGATATATTTTATATAAATTATATTTTATATATACAGTGGGGCAAAAAAGTATTTAGTCAGCCACCAATTGTGCAAGTTCTCTTACTGAAAAAGATGAGGCCTGTAATTTTCATCATAGGCACACCTCAACTATGGGAGACAAAATTAGAAAAAAAATAATCAGAAAATCACATTGTTGGATTTGTAATGAATTTATTGGTAAATTTATTATAAATTATAAGTGTAGGTCAATAACAAAAGTTAATCTCAATACAATATTTACACTTTGTTGGCAATGACAGAGGTCAAACGTTTTCTGTAAGTCTTCACAAGGTTATTACACACACTTGCTGGTCTTGGCCCATTCCTCCATGCAGATCTCCTCTAGACCAATGATTTTTTGGAGCTGTCGTGGGGCAACACGGACTTTCAACTCCCTCCAAAGATTTTCTATGGGGTTGAGATCTGGTGACTGGCTAGGCCAATCCAGGACCTTGAAATGCTTCTTACGAAGCCACTCCTTCGTTGCCCGGGCGGTGTGTTTGGGATCATTGTCATGCTGAAAGACCCAGCCACGTTTCATCTTCAATGCCCTTGCTGATGGAAGGAGGTTTTCACTCAAAATCTCACGATAAATGGCCCCATTGGAGGGCAGAGTCTGGGGGCTCCTCCTGAAGTCCAAAGTAATCTCCACAGTTTTGAGCGTGTTTAGCTCCAGGTTGTTCTGACCACACCAGAGGATGAGGTCGATGACTTTAGTGTCGTCTGTGAACTTCAGTAGTTTGACAGATGGGTCTCTTGAGGTGCAGGTGTTGTAGAGAGAGAAGAGCAGTGGGCAGAGCACACAATCCTGGTGGGCGCTGGTACTGATTGTTCAGGTGCTGGATGTGGTGTTCCCCAGCCTCACCTGCTGACTCCTGTTGGTTTGGAAGTTTGTGATCCACTGACAGGTAAAGGCTGGCACAGTGAGCTGAATGAGTTGGTATGGAGGCTATCTGGTATGATGGTGTTGAACGCCAAGCTGAAGTCCACGAACAGGATCCTTGCATATGTCCCTGGGGTGTCAAGGTTGTTCAGGATGTAGTGCAGTCCAATTTTGACAGCATCATCCACAGACCTGTTAGCCTGGTAGGCAAACTGCAGGGGGTCTCGCAAGGGGCCTGTGATGTCCTTCAGGTGGGCCAACACTAATCTTTGAAAGCATTTCATGACCACAGACGCGAGGGCGACAGGTCTGTAGTCACTCAGTCCAGTGATGGAGGGTTTTGGGGGGACTGGGATAATTGTGGAACTGTAGAAGAACAAGGGAACTTCACACAGCTCTAGAGATCTGGTGAAGATCTTTGTACAGATCAGGGCCAGTTGTTCAGCACAAACTTTCAGGCAGGATGGTGACACCGTCTGGGCTAGGAGCGTTCTTGGACTTCTACCGCTGAAAGTGCTGCGTACACCCTCTTCACAGACCGTCAGTGCAGGTGGGGGGGACGGTGAGTCGAGGTGACAGGGTGGCAGCGGGGGACGATGACTGAAGATGTTGCTGGAGTGGGGAGAGGTGTGACTGGGGGCCTTTCAAACCTACAATAAAAAACATTCTGCTCATCAGCCAGTCGTTGAGATCCAGCAGTGTGGGGGGATGGTCTCCTGTATTTAGTGAGTACCTGCAGGCCTTTCCACCATAACGAGGGGTCATTGGCTGTGAAGTTTTTATTACAGTTTATCAGCATTGCACATCTTTGCTGCTTTGACTTCCCTTGTCAGTGTGTTTCTGTCATGATTGTACAGGTTTCGGTCTCAACCTACATAGGCCTCCTCCATGGACTGACGAAGCTGCCTGAGTTTTGCTGTAAACCAGGGTTTTTGATTGTATGTGCAAAAGTTTGTTGGCACACACCACTTCACAAAAACAGATTGAAGATGTCACAGTGTAGGTCTGTTGTTGCAGCCTCAGACTCTCCAATCAGTAGAATCGAAGCACCTTAGTCTTATTGGTCCATCGTTTTACAGACTTGACCACAGGCTTAGCAGATTTAAATGTTCTGCAGTAATACAGTAATAATGCGTTTACAAATATTTTATACAAGTTTGCAAAATGTTTTTAGAATTACAAATGTAATTCCAGGTTAGCAAATCTTTTTACAAGTGTGCAACCATTTTACAACTGAAACCCTTATGTCGCTGTTCTCCTTCATACAATGCCCAGTAATTACCACTGTCTGCAGTTTAGACACATTTGTCTGTAGCTTTCAGCTTGTTGGAGCTATTAGCTATTATGACCTCTTAACGGGAGACTCCGGATCGCATGCCGTACGTCTTCTGTTTATTCATTTATGTTGGTTTCAGGTTGGTTTCAGGTTTGCTTGTAGCCTTGGGTAATCCAGTGTTCTGAGCCTCTGCCTCCAGTGCACCCGTACTGCTACAGCAGGGGTTTGAATCCAGCCCACTGGGTTTTGAACTTATTAATTTAAGAGCCAACAATTACCAAGTACTAGCATGTATTGTCTATAGCCAATAATTCTACCAGCATCATTATTCAGTAGAAAGGGCCATTTTGTGGCACACATTATTAGGTTACCATTTGGTTTCCAATTAGAAGAAGCACTTAATATTCCCACAGATCATTGTAGGTTAGGCCTTAATAGAAGGGCCAGACATAGCGTCCCCAAAACTCATAGCATTTATACGCCTATTATTACTCTGCCCATGTATTCTGTTGGTAATGGCTTCAACTGTTTAAGAGTTAATGCCAAATTTGTAGGAGGAAAATTATTTCAAGGTTACTCATGTCACAAAGTTTTGCAAGCACATGGAATACTGCACATTCAGTTGATGAAAACGCAACACATTCTTTCCTATTGTCGCTGTGAGTTGCTGGGCAATTTACAGAGAGACACACAACAACTATGCCTGCTGTAGTGACTCATAAAGAGGCATAACCCATCTCTCTCTCTCCTTGTTCAGACGCCACCACCCCCGTCACTGCATCCCCGGTGGGGCCCACTCCTGCACCTCATAAGAATTCAACATTCGATGCGGCGAGCTTCATCGGTGGCATTGTGCTTGTCCTGGGCTTTCAGGCCGTGGTCTTCTTCCTGTACAAGTTCTGCAAGTCTAAGGACCGCAACTACCACACCCTTTAAAGAGCCCACCCCCACTCAACACCAACCACAGTACCTCCCCTCTCTCAAACAATGTTTCCATTCAGTGTTCTCTGACAGTTTTCCCTCTCTGTGCCACTGACCTCTGGTTTAGGCCCGACGCTACGATCAAACACGTGCCGTTATCGGTACCCAGTAAGTCGAGCCACGTACTTCACTGTATGTGCTTTACACATTTCTCCCAGCCGGGGGCAGTTGAAGGGAACTCCAGGGCTGCGACTTCCTAGGCATTAGCACATGGGTTTATATCACTATTTATCCCCCCACCCCCATTCCCTCGTTCTGGCCCATCGTTCCCCATTGAATGGTTTATCACCCTGGCCTGCCTTTAAAAGACGCAAGACAGTTATATGAAGAGGCATATGTGTTCTTTGGGGTTCTAGTGGCGCCACCATGGCTTTGAAGTACTAGCTTGTTGTGTCCTTGCACCTTGGTAACACTTTGGAAACACTGTCCGATTGAGGTCCCCCTCCCACTCTATTTTTCATGATTTTGAATATGATGACTAGGTGATGCAGAATAGCTTTTTTTGTCAGGCTGTGCCAAATCTGGTTAGGTGTTTTCACAACCTTTGTTAGGTGTTGGCACCTTTTCAAGTGTTGTATTCATCTAATGGCAGAGAAACCCATTCAAGTAAAAACTAAAAAGCAATCCTCCATCCTCTAAGCAGAATTTAGAAGATTCCTCCGTCTTAATCAGAGGACGAGTTAGGCTCTCTTGATGTTAAGGTTAGGTGTCACGCATGCCCCCTCCAGACTACTGACTTGGCATTACCTTTGACCAACCGTACACAACATACACTGCCAAGAGAGCAGCTCAATGCAATAATCCCAAAATCAACCAGTGAATTTCTACAAACCCCATCTTAACCCACTCAAACCATCATAGCGAAAAGTCAGATTGGTAGACTTTAGACCCCTTCTTCCCTTAAGAGGAAGGAAGCAAAAGTCAGCCAAGCCTTTAGGACATGGCTGAAGGGCTCTACAGATAAAAAGGAATGTAGTAATATATATGGACATGATAAATAAATCTAAAGTTTAAATAAATGTTTAGAGATCCGTGGATGAAGAGAAGCCGTTTCTTGATGCTGACAGCGATCGCAGCGAAGTGCCTTTAACGTTCGATGTCTGTGACTTAAAGTAAAGGTGTTGAGAGAAATGAGGATTATGATGACGCTCCTCTCCCTCCTGTCTGAGGCCTGATTGTTGCCGTCATCCTGAAGTAAACAGACCAGAGCGGTATCGCTGTGCTGATATTGATCATGAACAGATAAAACTAAAGCAGGGTTGGTGTCCATCCTATTTTTATCCAGCCCATGAAGCCAATTCTTATTCCCACATCATTCCCTTTTATTTTATATGGGAATAATCTTTATTTCAGTAGACTATGTAAGTGACTGAATTGAAATGGGATTGAGCCCGACTCTGAAGAGAACCCTTAATATCCCAGCTGGACTGAATAGCCTTTTATTATTGCAGAGTAGATTAGTCATGGAATTTGATGTATAAAGACATTTTAAGTCAGGTAACAGACCAGAACTATTAGGTAAGCATTGGTTGAGAAGGGTCACCCTATGCAGACGGAAGATGGGGAAATTACAAGGTTGTTTTGGCCTTAGCTGTTTGTAAATTCATGTCTTCTGGAGTCTTGCATATGTTGGAGTCAGTTTTGAATTTAAATATCAAATGAATAACCAACAAGGTCTCCGGAATGAACATTGACTTAATGTTTAGACATCATTTCTTCATTTAAGTAGTTTTCTCATATTCAGAGGCAACTTCAGCAAGCTCAACTTTTTATTTTTGAAGTGTAGTGCAAAGTAGCGGAGTGTTGCTGCTGCTTAATGCTAACATTGTGTTGCCCCTCCCCCTGTACATAAAGCTGTCATGTAATTCAGTTAACCTTCAAGGTTAACTTTCAGTCAAGTAAAGGCAAGACGAAGGATCATTTTAGTTTTTCTAATAATTTTTGCTTCCAGTGGTTTGTCAGTGTCAAGACGTCTTGATTTTTCTCCTTTTTGTTGTTATTCCTTTTGTTTTTTGGAAGGGGAATTGTAATGTTAAATTATGCTAATGGGACTTAAGACTTAAAAGAATAAGCACCGCTTGATTCATTTGTCAAACTGTATGCTGGAGAAGAGTGCGCCTAAAAAATGTGCATTATGCCAAAGTCTTCGTTCTTGGCATGGAAAATGGAGCATTGCACTGACAAAGCTTTGTTTAGTACTTTTTGCTTCATCGTTTTCGTCTTGCTGCCAAAAATGTATGACTGCTTGTGAGAGAACTCTTAGCACAGTATTTTAGTAATGATGAAAATGTCCATGTCTCGTGAGAACAGTATAATTGGAGTCATTTTTTGATTCAATGTATGTTCTTGATCAACGTAAGCATGCCTCTTAAGGTGTATTAGCAATCAGCCAATGGCATGAGGCCATGTCACAAAGATCCTGCACGTCAAAAACAATGGTAATTCAGAAGTACAAATCTAGTTTTGCACTGGCAGCATGTACAGCTTCACAGTATGCTGCACATTTAGTCCAACTTTTTGCTCACACGACGTTAACTCAGTTGCCAAATGATAGATGGGGGGTGCAACTGATCAGCATTTTGTTGCTGTCTGATGAATGCCTCATCTCCAGAACACAAACCTCAGTAATGGTTAAACAGTACATTTGGAAAGTGTTTAATATTCTATGTGTCCAGTCTTAAAATCAGATAAATGAATGCACATGTCGTTGGGAACACCTATCCTTTATTGATTTTGGGAAATTGCACAAGCTCAAGACATACGTGTTGCCTTTCGGGACTCTGCTACATGGAATCATTGGACACTCAGTGGAACTGAGTACAGGAGGGTCATTTTTACTTGCTCAGCTTTACAACACTTGTGCAAATGGCAGATGTGAGCGTGCAAATGGAAGGCCATGGGCAGAGTCTGTGTTGAATATTGCTTGTGAAGTTATGGAATCTTCTGTACCTTGAGGTGAGATAGGGCATTCAATTAATGTAAAACCAAAAGTATTTGGATAATACAGAGTTGTCCGGTTTTCATCAGACAGCAAGGATTTGTGAATCATTCCAGCATAATTATTGTTAATAGTCCATTATTTCTCATTGGGCGACGGTCTTAAGGACGCAGTGTGCGTTTAAACTGATTTAAAACGCCCGCATACCGCTAGTACCCGTCTTGCAGTGAGAGTATTTTCCTTTACTGGTCACAAGACATCACCAGAGCCCATAGCAACTGATAGACTAATATTTTGGTTGTCACTTGGTCACTCTCTGCACGTCTTTAAGAAAAGTGCCTTACTCAGTTGAACATCATTTTTTCTTAAAACTTGACATACCTAGTTAATAGCAAAAGAGACTGAACACTTTCAGAACCCCTGTAAAGATTCTATCAAAGATTCATTAATGAGAGTCGCTTTTAAATGTTGTTGTTGTTGTTGTTTTCTGTGTCACACTTTTCTCAGAGCCTAAACCAGACACTGGATCAGTTGTCCAGAGCCACAAACATATGGTTATAGTCAAATTCTCCTCAATATTGTCACCAAGCCTTCTGTGACTAAGCTACATTCTAACCTAGAATGCAATTTACATTCATGCCCATCGAATATCTCTGAAACAACATTAGTTTCCATTAGTATTGTACATCTCAAATCCAGTTATCCAGTCTTCACATGCCAATCGGCTCTAGGGGCAAGCCATCATTTTAGAATAAAGTTCTGAAGCAGACTTCAGTTTGACCTTTTTTATTTATGTTGCTTTCTAACCATCTCTGTGTGTCACCTATATCGTAGTCTGTTTGAACATGTGGTCACAGGTCTTATGGAATGATTCCTCAGCTTTGCTCTCACACACACACACACACGTCAATGTGTGGACATAACACTTGCGGTTTGCATTTAGCCAGGATGCCTATTATAATAATGTTTTATGCTTGTTTTGTGTCCTTGCCTGAAATCTTGTTTTGCCTCATGTTTTCTTAAATCGTTTTTGCCAATAGATTGAAGTTGTTAAAATCAATAAAGTTTGAATATTGCTAAACAATTCCTTGTCTTTGTGTATTACATTTTGCTGTCTTCTGGTTTTTAACTGGACTGTCTTTTTGCAGTGTACCCTACTATAAAGTTAGCCAAGACACAAAACATTATTTTTGTCTTGAGATAATGTGGCAGGATGCCTCGACAACAGCAGGCATGCTCATTGAAAAGTAGCTCCGGGATGAATGTGAAGATATGCCAACTTAATTCAGGATCTCTAAAGGAAGGTGTGGATTACAGCAAAAGTATCACATTAACACTGATCACTTGGCTGCTTAGAGGGATTTAAGTTGGTCCTGTTCGCCTGCAATGAGTTATGACTGCACTGGTCTGCTGAACTGATTCTCAAAAAGACACCTGTCCTGTACTTCTGTCTGTTCATAGCTTTGTCTCTGCTTAGTGATTACACACAACACGTATTAAAGATAAACCTGCAACAGGATCTCTAGTGTTAACGCCACTAAGCAAATATCACTGCATCACCTAAAATGGAACAACACTGGTTGTAATGGACCAAACTACTGACTCACTTATCAACCCCCATCCCACATTAAGACACTTCTCAAACCCAATGTTCAGCTTCCACTGTTTTCTACCTTCTCAGACTAACAGGATATGTGGTAAATTCCCAAGGTCATAATAGGTCCTGCTTACTAAGCAGAAATTCCCAGTGAGAGAGGATGTGCTTGTGAATGTGTGCATGTGCATTCCACGTTGAGGGTGTTTTTGTGTTTGGAGAACGTGCTCTGTGTGTGACCGTGCGTGTTTGGGGGTTTTTCTGTTATTCTCCCCTCAGTTTAGAAGCAGCACTCTATGGTTGCGTTGTTTTCCTAGAACCCGTGAGTGAGTTATGGGAAGAGCGAGGCATTTTGAACACCCTGTCCTTTCCATCAAAAACAATCCAACGCCCTGCACTTAAGTGTGCAGTGGACATTGATGATTGGTGAGCCACATGTTTCTGCTATTTTAGGCAAGCCATCTTTTTATGACCTCAGATGCCCTGTACATAAGAGAGGAACATCTCCCAGTCTTCTGCTCCATTTTTCAGCTACTGCTAACACCATGAACTGACAGGGAATTTGTCTTGGGAAATCATTTAAGAGCGCTTGACATTTGTTGCCTTTCAGAAATTAACCCAGAAAGACAGAGATGGCAGTTAGTATTTTACATATTTTATTCTATACTGATAGAGATTGGGTGCCAACTGTCTGTTGACTGCAATTTGGGACTTTTAACGTTCATCAACAACATGACTGGCACAAAGAATAGTTATTAGTCTGGGCTCCCATGCTGGCTGCTACTGACCTCTGGTTTAGGAGAGTGGGAATGAGTAAATCAGAAAAAGTAACTGACAGGTGGATGAGAGAGAGAATACAGACAAAATGTGAATGAGGAATAGAGAAAAGCCATAGATTGAGCTAACCTGATTTATCTCCTAATCCCATTGCTAGTCGATAATGTAATAAGGCTGGGCAAGACAAAGTACTGCTCTCTCCTCCCCTGTCTGGGTGGTGCAGTGAGCTCCAAATCATAGAAAATACCAGAAACTAGTGATGGAAGAGATATGGCAGTGAAGAGCACTGCCAGGAAAAAGAATGTGTCAGCTGAGCCTGTCTCCCGTGACTCAGAGCCCTGTCCTCCAGTTCAGTTAGGGTTAAAGACATTGTCAGGCAGCACCGGTTGCCTCAAGGCCAAATACGTGTTGACAGTGGCACAAAGGCCTTTTTTGCAATCAATTACAGTCAATCATTTTACATTTCTATTTCAGTCAATGTTTCTAGCTGTGTCAAGTATTGACTATTAATTAGCCATGTCAGCAAGGTTTAGATTGGTAGTTAGTCTTGCCAGCTATCTGGAGTTTGTGATGGAAATTTCACCGATAGACACTCAAAGGAGTAAGACAGAGACAAAATTCTCTTGGCACAATTAGTAGTTTATTTGCAAATAGAGAGACGCGTCAAATGCTTACCGAATAATCATTCGAGGAGTCTCTGAAGAAAATTACATGTACAGCTCGTATTTATTATAGTTAAAGGGGTGTGGCAAGATGCCACCCATCAATCTTAGGTCACACAGGTGGGAGGGTTATCCCCCCATCTTATCCTTCCTGCCATAAATGTTCACTGTTGTGTTTACCTAAAGTGACAACTGCCCCTACCGTCCCCCAACACTCACATTCCTAAGGAACCAAGGACAGATAGCCTTAATGGTTTAGGCAGTTAAGCAGTTGGTCAGAGAACCTAATGATTGTCTGAAATAATACAGATGCATGTCACAACCAAAGACCAGAGTTACATACCATGTAATAGATAAG
>JACXGJ010010725.1:0-21331 GCA_016801105.1 Esox niger
ACACACACACACACACACACACACCTCTAGTCATAGGAGGTGGACGCACCTCAGAGAATGCTGTGACAGGAATCATAACTCAGTACTTTTCCGAATATCAGGGGGTACGATGAAGAGAGTGGAGGAATGAAGGCAGTGAGAGAGGCTAGGTTCAGAGACAGGCTGGGTGGAGCGTTGTGAAAGAGTCAGCGGAATGGGAGAGAGATGTGCAGAGGCTCACTACAAACAAACCTCCAACATGTCTTGATGCACAAAATGCATTGAATGTGTGTTTAGCCATGCAGCCAGCTGCTGATGGAGCTTCCCTGTTAGTGTAGAGAACAAAACCAGTGAAATGACAAGCTGCTGTAGTAAATTACGGTTTTAAAGGGGCAGTTCACTGGCAAATTACTAAATGATAAATTGCTTTCCTTACCCAGTAAGTAGTCTATTGACAAGCGGAGGAACACTGAGGCAAAGATTATTGACACGGTAAAACAGAGTGGGATGAGAGGGAGGTCAATAGTTAAGGTAAAGGAGACACTGACCAATGAACTGTCATAAACCTGTCACAGTAAGTAGGACAAGACTAAGTTGACACCTTGGGACTAATCCATAGGCCAATCCCCAGGCTCCACTTAACTCTGACCCACCAACCAGAAGGTAGAAATTAAGGTCAGCACGTAGGTTGTATGTCAGGTGTAGTAAACTAATGGTTAATTTACGAACTTCCGGGTTGGGAATAGCCAGTAATTGGGATTTCGGCAACCTTCCTGGTATTCCCAGACAGTGGAACGAAGGGAAACCACTGGGTCCCTAAATGTACAGCTTAAAGTCACATACCTCTGACACTCTGAGGCATGCAGCACCAGGTCCGGGTTGTTCTGGGCGCGGACCGTCAGCTCGTGTTCTGTTGAGTTGAACACGTCCAGCAGCAGATGGCACTGACGGGTACTGGAGAGAGGGAACCGGGTTAGAACCACACGCACGCAAATGAATGCTTGGTAACAGAAGTATTACAACATAAAGCTTTCAGGGGTTTTGTAAGCAGCTACCAGGCATAGACACACAGCAATGCACCGCAATGCACAGTGTGCTGACCATATGGAAAAATATATATTATGTCGATTAATGATTTACAGACATTAGCCGAAGGGCACATGTTTCCTTTTGAGGAGATGAAAACAGAGACAAATTGTTCCAAACTCTGTTGGCGGCACTGAATAATTTAATGTAACAGATAATATAATCAGGGAGGGGACTATGGATCATGTAGATTCATACATTCCAACACCATGCGCAATATCAGACCACTCTGGACAGATTTTGACAAGATCACATGTTTTCCTGTAAAAGATCCACCAGATATTGATGCTATAATACGCTCTAGAAGATGCCAATTCTTTCAAGGTCAGAACCCAATTGTACGTTAGGCAATGGTAGAATTAAGTCGCAATTGCTATTTCTACTGTATACTGAAGGCATATGAAAATACACATAAAAGATTAATATGATGCAAACCTACAGACCATCACCTTTTGTTTCTGGCTGGTTTAACACATATTTTTTGCAAACTAAGAATAACAGCACTTCCAGAGTTATATGTGTAAATATTGGGACAATTCAATGTAAAGCAAATGTAAAATGTGTAAAAGCAAGTATTTAATTGCAAATTCCTTCCAATTACCTAAGTTAGTCAGCTACTCATTGACATCACTAAACTCTTGGTATCCTCCTTTCAGATGCTTTGCCAACTTTTAACTCTTCAGCAAGTGAATTGCATGTTCAATTGGATATAAATCAGGAGATTGATTTTCCACTTTTGCCCCAGATGAACACCTTGGTTCCATTTCAAGTGTTTTGTGTCATTGTCTTGTTGCATTGTGAAGTATTGCCCATTGTGGCTGGTAAAGGATTCTTACACATGCAAATTGAATCTTCTGCTGCCCTCATTTGTTACATCATCAATAAAGATGAGTGAGCCGGCTCCATAGACAGCCATGCATGCCCATGCCATAACACCTAATCCACTCCATGTTTCATTTTTACTTTACATTCATAGACTCCCTATTCTTCATGGTAGATTATGCCCATTGACACCAAGAGCAGACTCCAAAGGCAAAAGCAAAGGACTGAACAGACTACATATTCACAGTTCTTTCATGTGTGAACAATCAATGCAACAGGAAACACCAGATCAATTTGAAACACCTGTGAGACAAATTACTATATTATAATCAAATGTTTTATGCTTTAACTGTGTAGCAAAATTTGCAGTAATTTTGAAATTACTGTCCCAAATACTTATGGAGCGCACTGTAGGTCCCTGTCCTCAAAAAGGCCAAATTTGCCTCAAGAAACCACAAGGTCTGCCTTAATGGATTTTCTGCCATTCGGTATTTCGTGAAAAACACTTACTTAAGCTGACAGCATTGAAGCAGTTTCCTCCGATATTTGCTATGCCCGCATAAAATAAAATATAGCCATGAATAATGGACTAGTAAACCCTAACATCCACACACATTTCAGGAAAATGGAGCATACTGTAAACCATGTTTGTGTGAAATGTTCTAAATTAACACTGCACAGGCACTGCGTCTTTATTTTTATTAAAATCCTACATTCTATGTAAAAAGGTTAATGATAGTAAAGATTAGTTTTGTTAAAATCTTAAAAGAATAATTATATGTTTGAGTCAAAGTTGTTTTCTTGATTTGTTTTTATTACTGTAGTGCTTGGACTAAAAAATACACCATTCAACTCCCACGGCTCAACATGATTCTTTGGTACAAACTCGGCTTGAAACTTAATATGCCGCATCTATGAAAAATGGCCACTATTGACCAATAACCATTCAAATGTTGATGGTATTGCACATGCATGCAAATAAATAACTCCAGGACATTTGAAATGGAAGAAAAGTTTGTAGACATTTTGAAAACACTGTTAAGACAACACGCAATAACCCTCATATTAACCACAAGAGGACACATTAGCAGGCCAATGTTGGTATCTGATCATCTGTTTAACACAGATGGATGCAATGCCTCTTAAAGAGATCCAGCATTTACAAAGGCACACTGACTGGCCTAGGGGGGTGCTGCATCTTTTCTGGGGCGTTACATTTAGATCTATAGAAGCCCAGTCAGTCAGTCTGGCCAGATGCCTGATTGTTTTTCTTGATAAACCCCTGTAATGGTGGCTGTGCTTTCACACCACTGTTCTACAATATGGCAATGTCTCCTGATTGGCTAAGCTGCTCTATGCTCCCTGATTAATGGTCCAGCTAAACGGCGAGGAGAATAAATCAGTTGTGTCCCCCCGCTGTGTTAATCATACCCTCCAGCAGAGACAGAGACAGTGCAGAAACATGGATGCAACTGTTAAAACATTTTCTTCTAATTACTCTGACACTTTGTAATGGAGGGGGACAGCCTCTGATTACGTCTCCATTAACACCAGAATTCGGGAAAGCGATGAAGAAACCAGGTTTGAATGGTTGAGGACATATGAGAGGAGGAAGGCAGTTAGATGGGACAGCTGAGGGGAAAGAAGCCTTTTGGAGGAGTTAGTGGATTGGATGAGAAAATGGTCTCATGGAGGTGATGCAGGACGCTGTCAATATCTCCCCTGTTGTCCTGAAGACTGCACACTGAACATTACTCTTAGAAAGTAACTATGAGCATATCATTTACCCACTCTCAAACTGGTTTCTCTTTTGGAGGACCGTTGCCTTTCATCTGCTCCGTGTGGTAAAGTGTGGCAAAATAAAGACAGCATGCATGTGAAAGACAGCCAGGCCGATGAGGAAAAGGGAAATGGCTTTTTACAGCAGCTAGGACACTGGCCCTGATGAAAGGACTTCCACCTTTGATGTGTTGATGCTAGGACGGAAATCGACGAGTGCTCCTTAATGTCCGTATTTTCAATGTGGTGTGTGCGTGCACGCGCCCCGCCTGTTCACACACAAACACCACCCCCACGTCCCCACAGACATGACTAGATAATGGATGTCTTCTATTTCTGGCCACCACTACGCCGCGCTGACGAATGAGCCATGAGATTAGCCGTCCTCCGTTATTGATTGGTGGAGACCCCCCGTCCCGTCAGAGCAGAATAACTCACCAAATCTTACCTTTCTCGACTCTGGTGGCCAATTGGAAGGCAATTTCTCTCTTCAGCTAAACCACCGGCGGCCCAATGTGCTTTTAATCAGACGGAAATACAAATCATCTGACTGGTGATGACTTTGACTGTCCGTCTGTACGCCCAAACATGTGCATTTGGAACACCCAAAAATGAGTTACACGGACGCACAATGTATAAGACCACTTCCACTATCAGCCCTCTGTAAGGTTGTTATTAACATTCAAAACCATCAGCCTAAACAGCAATAACAAGCGGACAGGCTAGCATAGTAGGGGTAGCTGTCCGAAATGAGGTGGACGGTGGAGGTCAAAAGGTGGTCTCCCAGGCAGAAGAGGAAGGCAGTGAGAAAGACAAGAAGCCGATCAATGAAACACGGACTGTTGGTCAATCCTCAGGCACCAGGATCAATATGTGCTGATTCCACTGCTCTGGCACAATATGTGACAATATGTCAGCCCTCCTACTCACTCCCACGCAAAATGAAATATGCTTGATTAGGTTGGGGCTGCTTTGATCTAGAGTGCTGCCAATGTGCTGCTATTTTTAGACTAGATGATGCGTGCGTGAGCCTGTGGGGAACAGCACACACTGCCTTTGTGTCAGTAGAGCAGATATGAGACGGGGCTAATGACGACAAGTTGAGACTGAACACCAGATTATTTCCTGAAAGCAAGTAAAAATCTGTGTGCGTGTGATGTGAGATCTTGTGTCAGACACAATCACCAACAGCAGAAGCAACGTGAATACTTCACACTGTGTATTTTTCTGAAGAAGTCAACAATTACTAAAGCAATTAACAGAGTGAAGCTAGACAACCAATTGAGTTCCAGAAGGCTTCCATTAGACATGGACCCAAGACTACTTCAAAAATACGTAGACACTATATGTCTTGCGTGTTTGTGTTGTATAGTGAACAGCCATTAATTTATCCAGTAAGTATTCATTTTCCATAAAAAAGCCATTTAACCAAATAAACACAAATAAACATTGATTAAAAAGTGATGTGGTGAGCTGATGGACAGTACTTTAAGGTCACCTCTTCGAGGGACAAAATGAAATACAGTGAAGGGCTGGCTCAGAATCTTGCGAAGTCATCTGGCACCAGCATAAACGCTTTGACAATGAGAAGTGTTGAGAAGAATGGGTGATGCAGCAAAATAAATATTCTCACAACCTGTCCAAAGTTTCAGAGCAAACATTTTCTAATCAAAATATTTAAATATTCAAAAAGAGAATTTTTTTATAAGATTAACTTTGATACAAAAGCAAAATCCACACCAGGAGTCTATTCACTTCTAAACACGTACTTCACCCTTGACATTTGTTAAATGCTTAATGTATTATGTCCTTTGACTATTCCATAGAAATGAAGTATGGTGAATGGGCGTTCCACTCCCCCTAGTCCTTAGTAGTGACTGTCGGCTTGGTCCACTGGTCCATTTAATAGTCAGCCCTTCCCTATATTTTCCTATATAGAATAAACAAATTCTGATGATGTATGCTCACGTCACATTATCGATTGATATTTTTTTATGGCGTGATATGTCTTGGCCTATGTTTACATCGTTGAAGATAATGACACCTAATTGCTGGGGTATCAGTCCATACAGTTAAATTCCACTCATTGAATTACTGGTTAATGACAAACAAATCTTTGGCACATGACAAGGGCCTAGAACATGCACACTAAAATATGTGGTTTAGAGCATTTAATTTGAAACCGCCACATTACTAAATCATCGAGTAAATCAATGTGATCACATCAAAACAAACATCTAATGAAGTCATTAAAAGGAAGATGATATGTGGATGGGGTGGTAAAGACCAGTTCTTGGACTTGAGGGTGGGAGTATGTTGTTACTGTACCCACTGCGGTAGGCTGGCTGTTTCAAAAGCTGTGGCAGTATTTGGTTAAAGGGTTCTGGAAGTTATTTCATTGTGAGGCTTGCGATGTACAGATCTTTGCTAGGGCTTCACTTATTGACATACATCAGCCTGTACATATTTCTGATAAACCGCCATCACCCAGATTACAAAAGCAAACAGGTTAGTCAATTATGTGACAGTAGAATCACCAACAATTTCTTCAGCAATTACATATCCATTCCAAATCGGTTTTGAAGTATTTAAAAAAAATCATTTTCTCTGTATTAAATCATTATTAAGGTGTACATTTGTTATTGTGAAATTGCCTTTCTGTTGATGGCTTAATTGTGGTAAATTTGCAATTATCACAATTATGTTTGAGCCTCTTCAATATCCCGCTCCATCCTCAATTAGACCAACCTATGGTCTAGTGTTTGTGCATGCAGTCAATACGAAAGGTTCCATAAAAATAAAACAAAATATTGTCATTTGATAATAATTTGGCCATCTTGTTTAAGCAGCACTATGAATATGGAAATAAGCATTTCATAATATGGTCTCTAAGTCCATATTCAAGCCCCAGACGATGGACAGTAAGGACTCAGGATAATGTCTGTAAATTCCTATCCCTTCCAACATGTCAATTGGGGTCAGAGAGAAAGAAATCCCCCTGACTCTTCTGGCAGCCGTAGTAGTCGCTCCACACTCTCCTCTTAGCACTGTGACAACTGGGCATTAGAAAATAAATGGGATTTCCCTCTGAACTCTTTTCTCTCACTGCTCTTATTCTGAATTATATATCTGCTCAGAGAATCACCTCTCAATTAAGTCATTTTCCTGTCATGGAAACTCATAGAAAGATTATATTTACAGAGGGTGGTCTCTCCACAACGATCCCTTTGTGGGCAGAGTTTGAACATTCAAAATTAAGTTAGTATTCGAATATGACATCAACCAAAGAGGCACTAGTGCTGTGGCGCAGCCAATATGCAGGCTACCGTTAGCTAGTGAAGGGCATTCAGAGTCTTTATTGGCTCCGTTCACCTGAAAGAGCAGGCTCATTTGACTCACGTGGGGCAGAATGTCTGTGTCACCAGTGAGAGTGGAACTTGCAACTCGTAGATCGCTCTTCTATTTCAGTGCCTGGCAACACAGACGCGCTATGACGCATGTGAGCAGTTTAGATAGAATAATTGAATAACATGTATGTTTAACTTTGTTTAGCCACAGGTCTTAGGCTAGTCCGCCTCTTAGGCTGCTGAATGGGAAGGCGGTTGGGAAGCGCAAAAAGACGTAAGTTAAGTATTTAGCATATAGCTGGCTACCGTTAGCTGGTGATGGTCATTCAGTTAGCATATAGCTAGCTAGCTTTGGAAGACTCCTCCATCCAAGAAAGGTGCTATTATGAGTTAAAAAAATAATCAAGACTAGTTGGGGAACTTTTGCCGAGTTTGGGATGGTGTTTCTCTTTTTCCCTCTCCCACATCTGCCTTCTTGCTTTTCACCCACAATCAGCCACTGAGCCAACTTCATGGCTACCACAGTACCTTCTATCCACCTTATAGAGCTAAAGAAAAAAAAAAGATAAAAAAAAAACAATCTATTTTGAATAACCAATAACTATTCGGGCAATAAATGTAACTATTCTAATAATAAATCATGTTCAATGCGCATCCTACCTCAAACCAAAAAGTGTCCTACCCGAAACATGAAACATTTATTAGAAGGGTTTCACCAACAGGTACAACAAAGGAACTCTTAACTCTCCTGCCAGGAAACGGTATATTGATAGCTAATGGGAGAGTATCACTATGGAGATGTCACTACATGTCCTTTCTGAGACCCAGAACTGCAGAATCAAAAGAGAAAAATACAGAGACAAACGTCAGGATTGGAGGAGCAAAAACCACAAATCCATAGTGTCTGATGTGGGGGGAAGGACACTTAGCAAGGGAATGGAGGACGGAGGGAATGGAGGACGGAGGGAATGGAGGAAGGAGGGAACGGAGGAAGGAGGGAACGGAGGAAGGAGGGAACGGAGGAAGGAGGGAACGGAGGAAGGAGGGAACGGGGGAAGGAGGGAATGGAGGAAGGAGGGAATGGAGGAAGGAGGGAACGGAGGAAGGAGGGAACGGAGGAAGGAGGGAACGGGGGAAGGAGGGAACGGGGGAAGGAGGGAACGGGGGAAGGAGGGAATGGAGGAAGGAGGGAATGGAGGAAGGAGGGAACGGAGGAAGGAGGGAACGGAGGAAGGAGGGAACGGAGGAAGGAGGGAACGGGGGAAGGAGGGAACGGGGGAAGGAGGGAACGGGGGAAGGTGGGAACGGAGGAAGGAGGGAATGGAGGCGGTGACAGGACGGTAGTGAGGATGAGAAGAGGCATATGTATCATCAGAGAACCAAGCGATGGAGAGAAAGATGGATAGGTTAAACTGCAGATATTATTACACCTAATGATTCAGTGCAAGCGGTGATTACTGGGGTGCGATCCGTCGCTCTTCCTCCCTTGATCGGTCTTTTGCCTCAAAACTGGAGAGATGACAAAAAAGGAGAGCGAGAGAGAAGGGAAAGAGAGAAAAAGGGAGAGACGAAGAGCTTGAGGGATTGAGAGAGATAATATTAGGCCTGTCAGTAGGACATACCAATGATGTCACAGAGAAGAAAGAGCATGGGTCAGGGACTGGGATGATTTGGCTCCATGTGTTAACCCAGTCAAGATGGAAAAACACTCCAAACACTTTGCGTCATCGCAGTTAAAGTGGAACACAACAACACAGAGGTCTCACTAATAACACAGCACGGTACGGTACGAGGACAGTCACTGGACTGCTGAGGGTATAGAACCATATCAGAGGTGGAAACACTGATGAAAACAAAGCTATGTTCTGTAAAATATTTGGCGTTCATTTAATTTATGTATAAGAAACAACAGTGGATGAACTTCCATATTTCTACATTTACTTTCTTCTTTATAAATCTTTATTTTCCCCAACACAAAGTAGCTAAGCCAAAGCACTTAGCGAATACAGTGTTAACTGCCTCACAGCATGAGAACATTAGAACACCTGTGGAATTCAGGAAAGATCACTTTATCTTACCTTTTCCATTCCTTGCAGAGGAAAGCACTCTGCACATACTACATACAACAGCAGGCCCTGCAGTAAGAGTCTGGGTGCTAAACTGCACTGCCTGCAGTCCTGACCTCTCTCCTATTGAAAAAATGTGCACCATTTATATCAAGCAAGAATGGGAATTCATTTAACTTCCACACCAACAGCAAAAGGTCTCCTCAGGTCCCAATGCTTATAGAGTATTGCTAAAGAAGAGGTGATACAAAACAGTGGTAAACATGCCCCTGTCCCAACCTTTTTGAAACATGTTGCTGGCATCAAATTCAAAATGGGCAATTATTTTTCTAAAAACAGTAACATTTCTTAGGTTTCAACATCTGACATGTCTTTGTACTATTTCCAACAAAATATAGGGATAAATGATTTGCAAATATTTACATTCTGTTTTATTTCAATTTTTAGAGCATCCCGACTTGGTGTTGTGCCGATTATTATTTAGGCAGAAATATAAAAATAGCTAATATAAAACCAATCTGATAATATGGTTCTGTATACAATCAATCATATTTTATGAAGCTAATATTTTATGAGGCTAATACAGACATGCAACAAAGAACCCTGAAAATCAAGCAATAAGATGTGGAAATGCAAGAACCCAGGAAGAAACCCAGAGGTGCAGAGCTCTGGGATGAAGCATATGATAGATCTGATCGTCTCTTTAACATATTTGAAATGGATAAATCTCTGGTGCAATAGTTCTGCATTTTGAAAGTGCGGATTGGGACCGGGTCTCTATGCTCCATTTAACCACAGGAAGACAGCAGCCCGCGTGTCGGCCCACTGTTCGCCATTACCCAGAAGGAACATACCGTTTCCGTGACAGGAACGAGTGCATACCTGGTGGCGGGCAGGGTGCTGACTCGGGTGAAGAACACCGAGGGTTCTACGTCCACGTGCATGCCCAGGGTCAGGTCCCGATAGTAGCCCTCCACCTTCCCTGCTCCCCCCGAGTACTTAAAGGTCATCACAGCTTCCAACATCTAAAGACAGAGAGAAATCTCCTGTTATACAGGGTTAACCTGAGGCGGACCACTGCGCGTTAAACCATAACTCAGTGATTCAAGTCGACGGCAGTTCACAGAAAGCTTGGGACACATTTCACCAGTCCAAATGGTCCAGTAATTCGCGCATGGACGGGTGAGCCTGGGGGATTGGGGTTAAAGGTGAAAACCAGTCGAGCACGGACACTTGACTCTTTACAAGCGTCAGCACAAAGAGAGTAATTTGAGAGCGGTGACTAAACCGTGGCCGGTGTTCAACTAACGAACCCACAGGAACATGTTCACTGGTGTTTAATCAAAACAGAGTGGAGTGAAGAGGAGGATGAGGAGGGTTGTTATGGAGCTTCCCTACGTTGTCATTTACTGTATGTGGGAGCAGTAGTAACAGGGTGAGTGAGTGACAGCATGTCACCTCGAATAACGTTTTCAAATGTGTGCAGTTGTGCGTGTGTAGTGTTAACATAGTTATACCGGTTGGGTAAAGGCTGTTATCCAAATCAACAGGGTCATGTGTTGATCCGTTTTCATTTGGATGGCCCCAGCCTGTTTTCATTAAAAGCACCCGATAACTTGATCTCAGGGTGGTTTCATTGTGCTTATATGTGCGTGCCGGTGTATGTTCGTGTTTGTGTGGGTGTGCATTTCATTGTCTGAACTGTTTTGTGCATGTCTGCCTTTATGCATGAACGCGTGCGTGCGTATGCCTGTTTGGCGAGATGCAGACGGTTGCACGCGCGTGAATTCACAGTGGGCGAAACTGGAAGAGAATTGGCCATTTCATTACGCTGACTGGCCCTCGACTCATGTGTGTAATTCAGCGAGCTAGACAAATTGTGTGTGTGTGTAACCCTGTGAGCTAGCTGCATGAGCGGGTCAGTGTGCTGCTAAATGTAAGATCTGAACCAAACAGCACAGCCTGCGGTGGAGCAGAGCAGGCTAACGGTGTCCTTCAGCTCCACGCTCCATGGCTGACTGTACTGAGACCCGACATCCCAACACCACCATGCCGTAACGAACAGCTCACACACCCCCTTCCTCCTCCTCCTCCTCTTCCTCCTGCTGCTCCTGCTGCTTTCACTCACTCACTCACTCTTCCTACTTCCTCCTCAACAAAGGGACCGGACCGCTCACCAGATAGAAATCACACAGTACGTCTGACGAGCAGGCTCTTCGTCGAGAAGCAGATGTAAACATTAGGAAACGCACACCTTAAAACCAACGGCTGGTGGGCGCGCCGAGGGCCGCTGGGGACAGGGGCTAACGCGCGGAGGTCGGCGTGTCGCCGTGTAAATGAGTTGTTCCGCCGTAGGAAGCAAGCGGGTGGGCCAGGTCAGGGGACGAGGCCGACAGCGCGGAGACGGTAACGTGACACGGCACCGGCACCGGGGCGGATGGACCATCACCGCAACTGAGAAGGGGAGGCATGAATGCAAAACGTCCTGTTGGCGGGAGCCGGTCCGAAGGCATGGGGCCGAGCGGCCGGGGGAACAGATGGTCTGATTTGTAACGATGTAGCGGCCAAGGAACCAGGCAGCACTTCAGAGGAGACAGAAGGAGGGGAGACATGAAGGAGGGAGGGTCAGAGAGAGAAGGGGGTGGTGGGAGGTGTTGCATGTGCCCACGGGGAGGGAACAGAGGCATGGCAGGGGGACGAGGAGGCACGTTGGGGTTGGTGGTCCTTCCAGACACAGATTTTAAAAGATCAAAATATACACACTTTTCTCTCCATCTAGTACTGCTTCCCTCCATCCAGTTCTCTCGCTCACTCTTCCTTTCTTTCTCCATTCTCTCTGGGTACTCTGCTTACTCTCGTTCTCAGTGTTCTCTCGTTTATCCTTATGCCTCTCCTGTTCTCCCTCCGTTCTCTCAGTCTCCCTGTGTTCTCTCCCTAAACCAGAACAGCGCTAAGCTATAATGGCCGGGCTGAACAGGGAGGGCACTTACGTTCTTCATGCCATAATGCCTTCTGTCTTTCCATAATTGAAAATGCCACTTTTCTTTATGGAGCAGATTGTCTTATAGGATGGCCTGTATTGGAAGCAGTAAAAGTGCCCTGGCTTAATCATTGTTAGTGCCTGGAATTTGTTTGTTTAGCACGGCTAGGTAGCTTTGAACCAAACTCAGGGCATGTCTAAGCACTTTGTAAAATTTAAAGGCCGCTTATGTCTTTAGTTGGACACAAGTTTCACTTGTGCAGAGTATTGTATTTTTACTGCTCCTAACTAGAAGATATGAGTTTAATTAGATGAAAGAAAACCTTATGGTGTTCCTGTATACAGTAGGTCTGTTTTTATTCAGCTTGGATACATGGAGCCATGCCAAGCCCTCCAGTATTTAACCCTCCTTTATAGTAGTAAACCCTTTCGTACAGTAGTAAAGCCTAATGTAAAGTAGCAAACCCTCTTGTAAAGTAGTTAACACACCTATATAGTAGTAAACCCTCATCATTAACGGTACCCACCTAACTTCCCAGGTCTAACTGGAACTGGCTTTGAGGTCTGGAGTTTGAGGGGTCTAGTATTTTTACTCCCTTGGTAATCCCCACACTTATAGTTCTCTCAGTCACCCCTTACAAGACCGCCTGGCCTTACAATGGCCAGACACAGAGCCCAACACAGAGCCCAACACAGAGCCCAACACAGAGCCCAACACAGAGCCCTAACAATGACCCTAAAACAGACCCTAACACTGACCCCAACACTGACCCAACCAGTAAGTGGCTTCATGCAGACTGACAACAGTAAGACACTTAGGGGCAGAAATGTCAGCACCATCTTTGGGGCAGAAATGTCAGCACCATCTTTGAAGTGCAGTTTTGTCCAGGGTCCAGATAACTCTTCTGGTTGGTAGAGGGGATGAAGAGGGTGGAGGACGGTTCAGTTCAGGTTAAGTTGCTGTGCTATGCATGCCGTCTATTTGCCAGTGTTTTTCTCCTCAACAGAATCCTCGCCTACACGCTGTCACTGTTTTGGAGCTATTTTTGGTCCCCTTACAGCAGGGCTGTTGCTGAGCAGTTTGAGATAGCTGTCGTCCCTTTATGATCCATCCTACCAATGTCTTACACCATACCAGAGGTTGTCCGAGGATTGCTAGAGCTTCTTAGATAATGGCAAAGTTACCACTGCTCAGTGTTATGGTTGAAAACTTTCTCCTTGTCAGATGTTCTTATGGTGAATGCTGGTCTTGAGTCCAACAGGTGTGAGAATGTCAAGCTGTCGAAAGGCCACAAATAGCGTGAACAGCATGTACTGTAGATGAACACACGGCCAGCGAACCACGGTGACTACAGATTGCAGAACTAAATCCATAACACATCCTTTCTGCTTTACTAAGGGTTTTTAAATGCAGTAATGTTCCCAAAATTCCCAGGTTTTCACAAAACCTTGGTTTAATTATGACCACAACCCGAAGGGAATAACAAAGCCATTTGGAGATCACCAGATGGGAAGCCTGAAGAAAAAACAGCTCTACAAAAATAGACAGAAACAAACAAAGTAATAAATCATTTGCGAGCAGCACTACTCTGCCTCAATATATAACCTGGCCTAGCAAGATCCACTTTGCATTATACCGGTAGAGACTAGACGGTCAACTCCAAACCCTGATCCGTACTCTGCTATGACACAGGTGCAGGAAGGAACTTGCCCGGGGCAGCCCATTGATTGGCTGCCAGGCGGGCTGACGGACAGGCGTGAGAGGGATTCTCATTTAATGATGAAGACAATGAGTGCTGCATCATCATGTTCCCTACACTCAACTCCTCTCAGCCAATGAGGCCGTTAGGGAGGTCATGTCCTGGCCAGCAGTTCCCTCTGGTATTAGGCAGACGACAAAGCACGTCTCATGGTCTGGGTAAGGACTCTTATTACGGACAAAGAGGTGGACGGGTCCGATCGGTGTGCCTTGTCGCGCTTGTACGGTCATGTCGGGCCCTGTTTCTGTGAGCCCGGCCCGTGTCCAACCACCTGCAACGCTGATTAAACATCGTCCGGAAATGGGAAAAAAAAATTATTTCATGAATAAATACGGCGGTAGAGAGAGAGATTGAAAAGGAGATTGGGGAAAAGAATAAGGCGGTGTGCAAAAAGTATGAAGGGAGTAGAGATTTTTTGTTCTTCTTTCAAGGGCATGAAGACAGTAAATGATGAGGAGCTATGCAAAAGGGGATAGTAACAAGTGCCCGTTAGAGCAGGAGCAGCCTTCTTTGAAATGTTCTCATTTCAAATTGGCCACTGTTCTTTACAGATATAATGGCATTGTACACTTTTACCAAGTACCTCTGATGAGTGGAAATCACACAGTGAAATTCTATTTGTCTTCTTGAGACGCTGAATTTTTCATAGGGACACAGCAAAAACTACAACGGCAAATGTTCAGCTCCACTTAGGCTGTCTATATTTCAAGCACCTCCTGCTTTCTGCCGGCATGTCCTAAAAACGAGAACAGGAAGAGGTATTGTATCAAGGAAGAGAGAAAAAGGGACCTCATCGCCACAAACCCACTAACAGCGCCATAATACATTTCAGTCAAAGGTGAATGACACTGACCAGCCCAAACAGCATCGGCTGACAGGCAGGCAGTGGAACAGGTCATGTTACAACACATGGACTATGCACACAAAGGAATACAGTGATGTCCAGGACACCTGTGTGATTACTCAGAACAACATGAAGGCAGAGTCCGACATCTGGACGGGAAACTGACAAGTATTGTGACAACACATCACTGCATCAGAGGTGCCCTAACTCTGGCCTTAAGCACGGGTTTGGACACAACCTCTGGCTGTCTGTTATGCAGCATATTAACATACTCTCTTTGCAGATTGCCCTTCCAGTAAGTAGCCTAAAATATTCGTAAAAGGATAAGCAAGTAAGCATTCTCCCTGTCTCTGTAACAAACAGGATCTTCATCTTGCCGACAGACAGGGACTGGGTCCTCCCGACTGTGATAGGTGGATTGAACGGTTAAATGTTCGGCACACAGGCACCTTTGTTATGCTGATTGTAGCATATGAACGCATGACTTTGGAAGCCCGCTATATCCTGAGGGAATAGTAGAGAGCGAATTAAGTAACACTCAAAGGCTTTGTACTTCATCATCTGTAGGCTATATGCTACATTCATTGGAATTCAGATAGCCAGTTGGATTGGAACGGAATTTCTAGAGAATCTTTCATGATTATACGCAGTCTACACAGTCATTGTTTTCCCCTTTTATCTGTCGATAATTTGTTGGAGTTGAGAAACACATGAGTTTGCATAATTCAGAATCAACATAATACAAATCTAGTGCAAAAAAAGAAATTTGCCTTTCAGGTAAAATAAAACATAGCAAAGCCTAATGTGCCAGAAACAGCAAGTCCTCTCAATGTCTGTCAAATATATGTTTCAACCAGTCCCTGATTGGTTAACATTTGATTTATCTATCTGGCCTGCATGTCCCATTAAGTAGAGGCCCACACGCAACCAGTCTGGTCTGCATGTTCGGCATGTATAATGTCATCCTTTAAATCCTTTTAAATCCATTAAACACAGGTTCATTCAGCACTTAATTATTAAACAAAATGCCTTTCTTCTCAAAAAATCCCTGTAACTGACAGTAGTCTTCGGTATATAGGAACATATGTCATAGCTCTACAGAGAATCAGAGATTTAGCTACTCAGACGGACTCAGGCAGTGACTGGAAGAATGCATTGTGTTTTGGTCTGAAACCATCCAGTCAGTTCAGATGTGCTAGAGGTCCCAGAGCCTCAGTGTTTTCTTTGTCCCCTTCTATTCGTCTCACGAAGGCCTCATTACAGACAGGATCTATTTTTAGCCCAGTGTGATTGAAATAGAATCCTTTGGGAGCCTAGGGGCAGAGAAGACTGAACAGAGAACAAGAGAGCGATCGAGAGGCAGAGAGAATGGAGAGATGGGAGGGGGGAGAAGTGGAGAGAAAAGAGCAGAGAGAGGTCAGAGAGAGAAGGGGGAAGGGGGAGAGAGAGGAGACTGTAAGGATGGGAAGAGGAGGGAGGAATGAAGAGAGCATATAAGGATGTTGGGATTTGGGATTTTATTAGCATTCCCATTAACCAAGGAAAAACAGCAGGTTATCATCAAACATGACATAACACAGAACACGGACACAAGTACAGACTGACAGACATATCAAATTAGAATATACAGTAACCCGGGAATTCCTTGTATTATCTGAGCGGTCCTTGAGATTAAAGACTTAGAGCATTGTTCCATAAACAGATTGTTCCAATCACAACACTCGGCTTTCGCAGTGTGCAGAGTTGGAGGCAGAACACATCTGCCCTTGGTCAATCACACAGCTGTAACGGTGTTGATAAGATTGGCACGGTACGTTGACAGAGCGAGCTCAGGGCCTTATGCCTCAACCAGTGCCAATGAAGCACCTCACGGCCTGTAACACTCAGTTGAGAGTGCTCAAGGGGCTGTTCGTGAAATCCTGAGTGAGCCACCTATGAATGGAGTTCTGCAAAGGGCTGTTAACAGTTTGACATTGTCCGGAATGGAGGAGAAAATCCACACAATACTGACCAGCGTTCCAATCAAATGGAAAATAACGTAAAAACAGTCAGCTCAATTGCACTTTTATTCAGACTTTAGGTTATAAAATATTCCCTCGTCTGCTCACAAAATCCGGAACAGTGTGCAGAAACTAAGATGAAATAACTACAGACTAAGATCTCAAATTTGAGCATGTTCCCATGAGGGCATGGCCACATTAATCTCATCTGAGGTGGGAGTTGGTTTGTGCAGGAAACATTGTTTTGGTTTTAGGTCCCCAAACCACCATATGCCATCAGTGGAGAGATGCCCACATCAGCTTAAACCTGTGTTTTCATATTGACAGAATTAAACCATCATACACCCTGCAAACAGATGGCACATTTACACACATACACATCTTGTTTGAGCAAACGTAACACATTTAAAATGAATGCCAGAAAGACCACTAGACAACACAAATACATTCCACGAAAAACAACAGTGTGAAACAGTCCTGAAATAATTCTGGCCCAACACTGAAGCATGTTACCACCACAACACCTGGCTAGCAGTGGAGCCTAGTCTGGCAGCGAAACACTTCATTCAGCCTCAGGGGTTGTTTTTCATATCACACGTAGCTGCTATGGCTAATTTGCTTAAAGAAATATGCTGTTTAATGATTCTTGTGGATCTTTATAATTGTACAGGAACCACCACCGCATTCTCCCTAAATTCTTGGAAAGGCAAACACAGACCTAGACTTCATGACCACAAAAACATTAGATTTATGTTCAGTACATTTGTACATAAGGCTTGTGCGTGTATCAATTAGCGTAACTCTAAGCTCTCAGTACAAGCAAGTGCAAAGAACCAAACTAAGCAGTGAGTCCTAAGGCATGCCAAATGAGGAAGCTGAGATAGGGCTATGCGCATATTAGATGTCAAATCGGGTCAATTCAGTATGAAATACTGAATAAAGGATGGAGTACATTGTCCAAATAAAACTAATCTGGCATATAACAACTAGAATGTTGAAAAGGGAAAACATTTGAAAAGGAGGAGACCGTCGCTGCAAAACTGAGAGTCATAGAACCTTGACAATGACATAGTACAGTGTTGTTACCTGGCTGAATCACACCTTGACCATGGCA
This sequence comes from Esox niger, assembly GCA_016801105.1. Lineage (NCBI taxonomy): Eukaryota > Metazoa > Chordata > Actinopteri > Esociformes > Esocidae > Esox > Esox niger. The sequence continues at coordinate 17,778 of JACXGJ010010725.1, forward strand.
TTTCCTGTCACTCCTTCCTCAGCCAGCTCACACACAGGGCCTGCTCATGCAAGCTGCGCACGGCTGAGTTCAAAATGCACCAACAGGCTGTGTGTTTATCATTCAGAATGCATGAGCAGAGCACAGAAAAGTCAGAATCCCAAGGGGGTTCGATTTTCTCCTGACTTTCTCGTTATTCTATTGTAATTTCCACACAATAGAAGGCTCCAACAGCTGCTGCAGTGACAGTGAGACATGAGGAAGGGATCTTGACGGAGAAGAAGAGAATGGCTCACCGTTGCTAGGGAGGGGACCACTGCAAAAGCGGGAGAACGCGGGGAATCAAAACACACGTTCCACAAGAGGGAACGCCGCAGCCTGATTAAGATCATGCAATGGAAACAAATAGTACGAACCGCCACCTATACACGGCGGTGGGAATAAGGCAGAAACATTTCACTCTTTTAAAAAGCATGAGCCATTGTGCTCGCACATTCATTAAGCATGTATAATCAATTAAAATGTATGAAATTAAAGGGTTATTCCACATATTTCTATTATTAACGGTATATTTTTAACACGGCATCGACTCTCAAACGGATTCTGGAGACTTGCAGATTTCCTGAGAGGGCTCCACATTACAGCAATCCTTTTTGTTATACTGCTGTTCAAACTAAGAAATCACATGGGACCTCAGAGAGCTTTGTAAATGTCCAAGCATTCTGTGGGAATGTCTAGAGTGCGTTGATACATCAGAAAATCTCACCATTTTCCCCATTGAGTATGGTAAGTTAACTTTGAGTAGATCTGGCGTGTTTAGTCCCTATATGTTGTCTACCATCAGCCACACCACTAAACTCAGTAACATTCTGGTTTTGTGCTAATGTACTTAGCGAGTATAGGTGATTCTGCTCCTGACCAGCCACATTTCAGGTAGCAGCACAGTCGCTCAAACCATGCAGTCCTGGGTTCTCCCTTGTGGACTGTTTTCTCGAGCACGCCCCACAGGTTATCATTGTCATTTTGGTCAGGGGACTAATATGGCCATTGCAGAAGCTTAAATATCTAGTAAGTGAGCCAATTTTGTGTCGATCTAGAGAAATGCCTCAGATAATTGACAACCCAGGTTTAGCTCTAAACATTTTGCTCTAAAATGTCCAGGTACTTGACAATTTCCATGATGCCATTTATCCTAAAAAGGTTCCTAGTGTCTTTGGAAGCAAAAAGGCCCTGTAACATCACACATTTAGCTGCTCTGGTGTTGGGGGCCAAAAAGCTATATTATTGTCTCGTCTGAATATAAGATACTAATTCCAATTTAAGTTCCAATGCCATTTAGCACTCACCAGGGGCTGATGTTTTGATGAAAGTAGAGGGTTTCTTGTTGGAATGAAGGCTGCATCTACTTTAGACGCTAGAGACCCCAAAGATCAACCAACTGTGATACCAGAGATACATTTACAATATCTTCCCTTAGTCCCCCCTCCTGCTCATTTCTCACTATCCATTCTCAACAAAAAAGGAAAATCATAAAGTATATTTGTTCTTTTTCCCAGAAAGATCTGCTTGGAAGTGCCTCCATCAGCAGTATCTGGGGGTGGTTATGAAGATATACGCGGATGCAGGGCTACAAAAGAGTCACCTCAGCTTGGAAAGTCCTGAATCTGTTACCTGAGTCAGCGAGAGTCTTCCCATTAACTGTCACTTTTAATTCCATCTCCCCACCCCTTAATTTGCCTTCCTCCCTGGTCTGTTGGCACAGAGACGTGTACACAGACAACATACAGTGCCCTCCATTATTGGCAACCTATTCAAGAAAGGAAAAAAAGTTTATGAGCTTCATCTTCCACTCAATAAATCATGATTCTAACCTTTAACTGAAAATTATTCAAAGGAAAAGTCCTCAAGAAATAACGATTTTCTCCAATAATTGCCACAATCATTGGCACCCCTCTATTTAGTATTTAGCGCATCCTCCCCTTGTCGAAATAATAGCTCTAAGTCGTCTCCTATAGTTTTTGATGAGATGGGAGAACACATAGCAAGGGGTTCAAGACCATTCCTCCATAGAGAAACTCTCCAGATCTTTCAGAGGGCACCGTAGTTATAGATGGCATTGTAGTTATGGACGGCACTGCAATAATGGACATTATTACTGTATGGTCAGCACTGCAGTTATGGACGGCACTGCAGTTATGGACGGCACTGCAGTTATGGACGGTACTGCAGTTATGGACGGCACTGCAGTAATGGACATTATTACTGTATGGTCAGCACTGCAGTTATGGACGGCACTGCAGTTATGGACGGCACTGCAGTTATGGACGGCACTGCAGTTAGTAACGGCACTGCAGTTAGTAACGGCACTGCAGTTAGTAACGGCACTGCAGTTATGGACAGCACTGCAGTTATGGACGGCACTGCAGTTATGGACGGCACTGCAGTTATGGACGGCACTGCAGTTATGGAGGGTACTGTAGCAATAGACAGTTATGGGGAGCACCGTAGTTACGGAGGGCACAGTAGTTACGGAGGGCACTGTAGTTACGGAGGGCACTGTAGTTACGGAGGACACTGTAGTTACAGATGGCACTGCAATAATGGACATCATTACAGTATGGTCAGCACTGCAGTTATGGGTGGCACTGCATTTATGGGCGGCACTTCAGTTATGGGCGGCACTGCAGTTACAGACGGCACTGCTGTGCCAGGTATGAATTAGTCCTCCATTACAAGTAGGATGACGTTTAAGAACCAACCGGACCAACAAAACAAAATATAAAGTGATGCAATGACAAAGCAAGAATCATCAATGCCAAATGTCTCCTAAGGAGCATTTTGGGCAGATAGGGTCTCTGTGATATGTTGTTTCAATTATTGCTAAGGCACTCCAATGCATCGCCCAAAATAGAGCATACTGGGACCTTATGGGATTCGCATATTGCCTTTGCTTTTCTTGTCTGGTTCTGTCCACACACAAACACACACACACTCACACACACGCAATGGTTTTATTACCTTGTTGAGGAACAGCAACTGAGCACCGTTAAAACAACATTCCCTAACCATTTCCAACTCTCCAAAAAACGGACTTCCACCCTAAGTCTAAACCTAACCCATAATGCCTAAGCATTATTCAAACTTTTGTATGGAATACATATTTGATAAAAAGGACCGGAGACATCACTTCCCCAGATTTTACTTGTTAAACTAGTAAATACACAGGCAGTGCCGTGAGCAATGAGGGAAGGAAATAACACGGGTGGAGGCAGAGAACAGTGATCCAGTAGAGTAGACGGGGCACTGAGGGACACATAGGTTGTCAGGGGGATGATGTATGGTCAGCATTCTCATCCTTTGTCTCCTGGATGAGCTGTTGTGTCAGCTGGTGGCCAAATCACACACACAGTTCAACCAACTGAGTCATTGTGACACTGCAAGAGGGGTCAGGCATTGGTATTGCCTGAAAACAGGGAGGCCTGTGTGTGTTTACATATGTGTGTGTATATATATATATATATATATATATATATATATATATATATATATATATATATATATATATATATATATAT
>JACXGJ010010726.1:0-21275 GCA_016801105.1 Esox niger
GGTCTGGACACTATCATAGACTCCCAGTCAGAGATGTGGTCTGGACACTATCATAGACTCCCAGTCAGAGATGTGGTCTGGACACTATCATAGACTCCCAGTCAGAGATGTGGTCTGGACACTATCATAGACTCCCAGTCAGAGATGTGGTCTGGACACTATCATAGACTCCCAGTCAGAGATGTGGTCTGGACACTATTATAGACTCTCATTCAGAGGTGTGATGATCTCACACTGTCTATCTGAGGTGGAGCGGGCAGTTGGCAGGCACGTGAGTGGATTGAAAGGCAGGAATATCACTGGATTCATTATCACAGTGTGTTTAATAAAGCCATTAGGAGTAATTAACTCAACAGAGACTCCCTGCAAATGTGAGCATGTGTCACAGATAATCCCTAGGTGAAAGAGAGAGAGTCATAGTGTGAGTGGGTGGATGCAGACGAGCGCCAAAAAAACCAAAGTATGCAGTGATGGCTGTGGGGTGAATAATATGGCATTTCTCACCAACAAATATACCGACAGTAATTATATGATGGTGCAGATGGATGGCTGACTTCCAGACAATTCAATGACAAATGTGCTTCATGTAGTTTCTCAGCATCACAGTTAAGAGAGCAAAGAAAAGTATACAACTTCTCTGTGTCATGAAAGTGCTTTACATTGACTGTGCCCACTAGAGAGTTGTGTCTATCTGGAAACATTTTCCTCTCAATGAGGATCTCTTCCTTTCTTCATCTAGTGTTGCTCCTCCCCCATTTTTCTGACTATTCACAATGGGTCCGAAATGGGTCAAGAGCGTTTTTCATAGTCAACAATGTGGTGAAAATATAGTCATCGAAATGCTCATAACAATCTAAAGTTTGGATTCAATCTTGTCAGGTGAAATTTTGGGACCTTTTGTTTGGTCAACTACATATCCCATTTTCTCTCAACTGTTCCCTTTGAATTGTTACCATGTTTTGCATACTGTGGTTTTCATTTATGTAACCTTTATAAGTAACACTGCCCATAACAGTCAACTCTCACAAGTGTAAGGTTGTTGAAGAACAACATGTTATTGTGTACAACTGTGCCTCTTTACATATAAAAGTTAAGCACATTATAAATATAGCAGGCACTCCAGCACAAACACAAATATTCAAATAGGTAAGCACACAAGCATTTATAAAAAGCAAGTATTGTTTGTTCTCAAGCAAAACCTCCAGCAAAGCTTTGCATTTACTTAAAGGACAAAAAATCAAGACAATGCTTGTTTTGAATCTTAATTACATTTCTGTAGGGCATAAAAAATTAAGGCAGTTTCCACTAGTTCAGAAGCTATCGAAACTTGTGTTCTCTTGTTATGACTTACTGTTGTAAACCAGAAAAGGGATGTATTCAAAGTTATTTATCAGCTGAGCTTATCCACAGCGTCTTACAGTAGTCATTGCATACATTTTAATACTGGCTTGTAATGGGAATTAAACCCATAACCCTGGCACTGCAAACTGCATATTCTACTAACAGAGCTACAAACTGAGTTACAAGGGTCATAAAGTTCCTGCAAGAGTGTGTCTCTTTGTACATACAGAGGCCCATTTCAACCTTTGATACAAAATAACTTGATAAGTCATAGAGCTGTCATCAGAGATCTCAAACTGCATAGTGGTAGACAGCATCTATTGGTTTTAGTCAATAAAAAGTGCTGTGTACATTTAGATTACAGTGCCATCTAGAATTATTGGCACGCAAGGTAAATATCAACAGAAAGGTTAAAAATGCAATTCTGTTCATCAGCTTGTTTATCATCTTAAACCCACAAAAGCATAGAAAGTTAACCTTGAAGTTGCTAAAATTGTTCAAAAGAAAAGAGAAATCATCATCTATAAGCACTGATTTTTTATGTGTGCCAGTCTTTATGTAACTGGTCATCAATGACATCCTGTTTGATTGGGGTATACATATTAAGTGGTACACCATGGAACCAGAGAACACACAAATGAAATTAGTCAAAAAGTTGTTGACCTTCACAAATCAGGCAATGGCTACAGGAGATAGCTACATGCTTGAAAATAGTCATCTCCACTATTAGGGCAATAATTAAAATGATTCTAACTGTGGTGAACCCATCTGGAAGTGATCAAGTTTACCACCCTTATGGAGAGGAAGCACATGATCAGCTTTCCAGAAGAATATCTCCTGAGACCAAGGTTATTCAATTTTTTAGGGGACCCATGTTGAATTCTGGTCGGAAGAACAGTGTGGCAACTCCTTGTGGTGGGTCAGGCGCTTGCAAGCTCAATCCCTTTTGTTGGAGAATGTGTGCTCATCAATGCAGGTAGATCCATAAGAATTGTATCTAGGTTAACTAACATATTTTATCTATGTTAAAATAGGCAGCTTAAAGAAAGTGAATGGGTTATAAAAGTATTGTTGTCAAACACATTTTTGCTATTTATCCCACCTTCAAGAACAATCTAAAGGTGGTTGAGGCTGATACTTGTTATCTTACAACACAAAGACAAGACAGCGTTAATGAGTCATCCTACAGCATACAGGCACGATAAACTGCAGTTATACGCTACTGAACCTATAACCTTCTTCTGCATAGTGCATGTACCCACAACTGACATGAAAAATATTTGATGTAAGAGGCATTTAGCACACACGCGCGCGCACGCGCGCACCCTGCAGACAAAAAAAGACCAAGCTCACTGCCAACACGCTGAGAGGGTAACAGTTCCTATTCTCACAACCTGGCGTGCATTTCTGAATGCAGAGTTCATGCCATGAGCGAGTAAACCCACGCGTGATATACACCGTTATTTTCACAACGCCCCATCCTATGGCCTAGGGCTGGCGATTTTAACATGATCAGCCTGCTGGGCTTTCAAGACCTGTGCAAAGAAGATAAATACTTGCTTTATACAATTTTATATTTTTTGTATTATTAATGCAATTAAAGTGCACGCCAATTAACACATAGACATGACACACAAAGCTTGATGGCAGATCAGAAAAGGTGTTGCTCGTGGAGCTCCAATGCGTCTGTTCAGTCGCAGACTCCACACATACACTCCAATGGGAAAAGCCTGCTTCGGTGCACGATCCAGATGATGATCGCGATAATGGGGAAAGGTATAATGTTGATATTTTCCTACCTGTAAAATCCCTGCTCACACTGACGAAACAAGAGGCAGTTATGTCTTTAGAAGCCATGGCCGTTCCTCTGTCGCCGCCCCTTTCTCTTTCTCAATAATGGACCGAAAAGAACAGATTGCTTTAACATGCATTCCACTAGAGCATGCACCCGACTGGCGCTACCTAAGCGCTCTGTGTAAAATAGTATGTGAGAGTGCGCGGCGGTGGAAGGGAGGAGGGAAGCTGGAAGAGATCATTGAGATAAGAGACTCTGGTCTCTTCTGGTATTTTGTGGTCTCATAAATTAATCGAACTGTCAAGATAATACTATTAGTCAGTTGAACTGTTGATTAGTTACGATTGCTCGAAGCAGTGGCAACCTACAGTTTCTACATTTTGGTGCTGTGGATGGATGTAAAATGACTGCAAGACATATCACTATGTTTTCTGCTAGACCAAATAATTTTGCTGGCAATGAGGCTGTATACATGTTTGCTATGCAATAAACTGAAGGTTATGACAGAGGTTCTCAATGGGGGTTTAAGCTCCAACTTGGTCATCAGAAAGAGGCCAGAGGTTCCTACAGATTAAAAGAAAAAGCATTGTAAAAATAACCTCTTCACTCGAACCATCATTCACATTGCACTTAAAATACAGTGCCTTGCAAGAATTCCAACCCCTGGCCAATCTCTGTCATATTACCAAATTAATTACATTGAAATGTCATACTGTTAGGTATTTTATTTGAAAACACTCAAATGTAAACTTGATTATTATAAGATGGCGTTGGTTGTATGCAGGGAATATTTTTAAGAAAAATAAGAAACAGAAATATGTTGCTTGCGTGAGTATTCAACCCCCACACATGAATATTTGCAACCTTTTGCTCCAATAAGAGCTTTTAGTCTTTTGGGGCAGGTAGGGAGCGGCATTGTATACATTTTTATACATATTTGGCACCTTGGCAACTTTTCTCTCAGATGTTCATGTTTGTTGGATGACATTGTGGACCACACTTTTTAAATAGAACCACAGATTTGGGTTTGAAATAAGGTGTTTGACTAGATGACTGTAGGACACTCACCTTTCTGTTCTTGAGCCACTCTAATGTTGCTTTACCTTGTGCTTGGGATCATATCCCTGCTGAATAGTGAACTTCTTCCCAAGCTGGAGTTTAGTGGATTGAAGCAGGTTCTTTTGCAGTATTTTACTGTGTGCTCCATTCACCCTTCCTTGAATTTTCACAAGAAGCCCAGTGCCTGGTGATGAGAAGCATCCCAATAGCATGATGCTGCCACCATCAAACTTGATTGTGTATTTTTTTTGCTACACATTGTGCTTTGAGTGTTGGATAGAAATCTTGGTCTCATCTGAACTGCATTCACTCTCATACTTTATGGCAAACTTTAGATGTGTTTCCAGATGGTACTCTTTGAGTATCGCTTTCCTTGCCACTCTCTCATTCATGTCAGTGTTATGTTGCATAACTACTCCACTTGAACCACTGAACTATGTAGCCCCTTCAAAATGATTGTTGATGTGGCCTCTCACAAGTCTCCCTTCTGTTCTCCTTTTTCTTGTGCTGAGTTTTGAGGACCTTTTCTTGACAGGGCCTGTGTGGTGAGATGCAGCTTTCACTTCTGGATTATTGATGCAACTGTGCTGACTGGGATATCCAAAGAATTCATGTGAATTATTTTCAATTATTTTCCTAAACCATGTATGTGTATTGCTTGATCCCTATGTTCTGTAAAATTCTCTTTCATCTTAATTTTCCTTCAGAATCAGAGCCTGACCAATTTATCCAGAAAACTTGACAACAACTTTAATGGTTCACAGATGGAAGCCAATGTTTGAATAACTGTCCTGATGAGCCAATTTCTGTGAATACTTATACAAGCAATGTATTTCTGTTTGTATTTTGTATTACAAATAATTCAGAATGAAAAAAACAACATCACCTAAAAAATATTAAAAAGCAGGACATTGCAATGTACCATGTGTAATCAGAATCAGAATCAGCTTTATTCGCCAGGTATGTGTACACATATGAGGAATTTGACTCTGTATTATACAGACTCACAGTGTGCTTATTCATTAAACTCTTAGACACACAACAAGAGTCACCAATATACCGTACACATAAATACACATAATAAACCAAACAACAACAGACTAAGACTGATGAGACCCTAGTGCAATGAGCAGGGTATAAAGGGAGCTGGAAATAAATATTTCTGTGCAGGTATTATTATTTACATAATGATGGTGGATGTGATTTATATATATATATGTTGGATATTAGGGTCAGAGTTATTGGGTTGTTATACAGAGATTGTGCCTGGAACTTATTGTTTGAAGTTGACTATTCATCAGAGTGATGGCCTGTGGATAGAAACTGTAATTCAGTAATGTGAGAAAATTGTTCAAGGTTTTGAATAAATTCACAAGGCACTGTCCAAACAACTAAGTCTAATAATATTACAGATAATTAATGTCTCACTCTAAAATGCACCAAACCGAAAACGACTCCAAGTAAGAACGTTAGCTGATGCCTCGCAACATTGTGGTAACATTGTTAGAACATCAAATTCTTGCTCTTGGATAAAGGAATACACAAGTTGAATGAATAGACAGCACTGAAAGAGAGACCGACTAAATCTTGAGGATGACATGTGCATTGCTTTGTCAGAGCTCCACAAAATGACCACATTATTTCCAGAAGCCAGCAGCAGTCCTCACACTGAGGGAGCAGCTTTTGCAATTACAGTCTGACAATATATATTTATTTGTGTTTTTGTGTGTGTGGGATGACAGCATTGACAACACTGGCAGGAAGCTATTACATTTTAATGACCACAATAAAAACAAGCACTTTTGTAATAATGTTAGCGGAACAAACATTTTGTTTCTCAAGTAGGGGTCCTGAAATCTTTTTAATGGAAGAGGGTTTTGAGGGCAAAAAGGTTGAGAACCACTGCAAGTATACACATAGTATGACTTAGATCCCTTTGCAATTATAAAGTTGGTAGGGTTGCCAATTCAAAAACTGACAATAAGATCTCAGCACCCCTTTACAAATTATTATTATATATATTTTAAATGCTTCAATCTGCAGATTTCATTATTGACTGACTTGAATCTGAACTTTAGTAATTTATATAGATGCTATAACCCTCCATGAACTTGTAATTAATTCCAGTGGATCCAGCCGTACTTCATATGCAGTTTATATGTTTATTGTAGCCTATTTGACACATGGGTTGAAAAATTATGTCTTTATGCAAAATGATAAGAATGGAGTGAGCTCTGACTTGGAGAGTAATTCTATGTGAAGTTTCTTTGATTTGTTTGCAGTGTTGATGGCTATCTAAACAGTAGAGCTTTCACACAGTATACTCTACTAGTGTGCATGCCCTCAGTTCCATGTCCATGATTTTAGGTTGACTGGAGACTTGCTGTGATCATTTTCATCACAATCACTGCTGTGATGAAAATTATCAAAATGGGCAGGAAAGGATGTGTGTGTATTCTACTCCCATAGGGATGAGTGTGGCTATTACAGTCTCATTAATCTCACAAATGTCTCCCTATCTGAGGGTAGTCGGCGCTACCTTGTATACATCCTGAACTGAAAAAAACGTGCACTGTTTCTCCGAATGACTTCTGATCAGGCTACAGTATTCTGTAAAATACAAAAAGAAATTGTGTTAATCAACAATTATATTTCCCCAAAAACACATATCAAAATGATTGGCAACCTAGGAATTCATTTGAAAAAACTCTAATACCTTCCCATTAATATATAGTGTTCCAGGTTGATCTGACTTATTAGGAACTCTGAAGTGGTCATCCTTGACTTTCTGTTTCACTCGGGTGTAAATGCGAGGTGACACATGCCAAACTCCCTTAGTCATTAACAAATGCTGGCAAGGTCAGAGAATACACCAATTAAATGAGACAAGAGGTTGTTGGCCTTTCAATTTGTACATTTCTAGAATGAAAGATCTATTGATATAAATATATATTTCAAAAAATATATTTTGGACAAGGATACTAATTTATTTATAGACATAGATCTCTCTGTGGCCTAGGATGGTCCAGTGGTCTCGGCTTCTGATAAGAGAGGGTCCATAGTGGTCATAGACAAAAGAAATATACAAATAAAACCCTATCCCATCTACATTTAAAAACAAACTCCTGACCCCACTAATGACATAGCCAACAAACTGGATGATTACTTGGAGTAAATTACTGCCCCGAATAAATAACTGGATTTGCAAAAGGCAAACTCCTATACATTTTCCCATATTGGTCCAGGCATTTATTGTCTCGCCAAGATCCACAAGAATTCACACATAGACACCTTACAGAAACTCTGGATACACAATCTTCATATCTAAGTGACGCAAGAGACATTTTGAAGTGTTCAAAAAAGCTGATGCCTTAGATGAGAATATCATTGCCTCTGTAGATGTCACTATTCTTTGTATGAACATACCAGACATACCAAAGGTGGCAAATAAACTCAAGACTGGACTCTTCGCCTCCTTCTGACTAAATCACCAACCAAATAAGTTTTGCACAACTTGAAAGTATTACATGTTTGAAAGTATTTATTATATGAAACAAACAGACCAATGGGGGAGAGATTTGACCATAATTATGCTAATAATCAGCCAATTCACATGAATCAAGGTGTTAACTTTTGACCAGGATCTTCTAATCAGTTTCATATAGGACTGTGTGATCCAAGGAGGACAAGACAACTGGTTGCAAGTAATTATGAACCTCTGGGTGGTTGTCAAAGACAACAGCTATCACACTGTTCCCATAGATGTAGCGTCCTCTGCTGTCTGAGTGATGAGTTACAACAGTTACAAAAGAGGGCATATCTGCTCTGAATAGGTTAGAAGGTGGAAACCTATGTAGGGTGTACAGTTTATGAGGCAGGCTTTTAAATGAGACTTTTCATTAATACAATTCTGCACCTAAAATTCCTATATCAACTGTTTGTGAATTCAAACCATCTAATGCCACACTTGTTCTAATCCCAGATTTGCCATTCCTAACCAAGGGAGACATGGCTGGGGGTAACCCTGTTTTCAAAACCATATGAAAGACCAACAATATGGGTATGAATTATAATTCCTGTTGTTATTATTAACAACATTTTAAACCAATCTATACTAACATATAACATATAATTAAAATTCAGGCTAGAAACATTCCAGAGGAAGAAGGGGCTCTGATAAACATGGGATGTCATTTGGTCAGTCTGAATGACATTGAGTAGCTGTGCTATGACCTTCTAGTCTAGCCAGGTAGGCCATGGTTTTTACAATTAGAATAATGTTGAACAAATTAGTCTTTGTTGTTTGAAGTAGTTTCCTTGGTATACAACATGGTGAATATGGATTGATATACTTGCCCAGTCCTTCAATGCATGTAAATGTCACAGAATTTCAATGTTATTCTCTATTGAATGGCAAGTAACACCAATGATCATATATGATAACCCAGACGACATGGAGTAAACTCTACCTTTTGTCCGAATAAATAGAGCCCTTTCAAAAGGGTATTGCTCACTATGTTGGTTGGTCATGATGTTCTGAAAAACGGGGTAAATAGTCTGTGATGTCATCTGACTGGCACAGTAGCATACTAACGCATGTGTGTGTTGGAGCAGATTCAACTCTTATTTAAAAAGAAGTGTGGGGGAAGTGCATTCTAGGGTTCCCTCCCTCCAGCATGTGTCTGAATCTGTGAATCATTCTGGTTTCTAATTGTACCGGATTCTTAAAATGAACATCAGCCGCCCTCTTAGTCCCTATAAAAGAATGTTCAGTAGGCTACAGGACTCCACAACATCTGTATGGACAGTAACTCCTTTCAGGTACGGTAACAACTTCCTTCAGTCATTGTATAGGTAAAAAATATGGACATTTATTGAATTAAAACTTTATTTTATTAGACATTATTTTCTGTATGATACAGCTCATTCGGGTCGAATCAGAAGACATCTGTGAAGATGACGCCATTAGTTGTTTTTGCTCTATTTCTGCTGGCTTCTGCTCTCCAAATCAGTTCAGCTCAGAGTAGGTACTTTTCCATCACTGCATATATGTAATCCATTGTTCCCTTGCTTGTTTCTGTTATGTTCTAAATGTTCTTACCTCACACAGGATAAAGATGTTGTCACAATTTGTTATGTAAATGACCATGAGTGTACTAACTGTTTTCCTTGAAGAGACTGAAAAACTGTGTCTACTAATTCACAAATGATTTACTAGAAGGGGACCTTGTTTTTCCTAGAGGGATAATGTATGATTCAGCCCTTATCTTGTGTGTGAGTGACAAGAGACAAGTCCATGTGACAAATGTGACAAGGATTTAATGTTGAAGTTCTGTAGACTCTGTTGTCATAGCTGTTGACTTGTGGCTGTTTATTTGTGGTAATACTTGTGTCTCCGTTGCAGTGTGCTAAGCTTTTGACTGACGCTAAATATCTGTTATGCTGTTTTCTTTTCTCTGTAGCAAGCTGTACGGGCCGATGTGGAGGAGAATATTACAGGGGTTACGAATGCCAGTGTGATTATGACTGTCTCACTCACAATGAGTGTTGCAAGGACTACGAATCCCAGTGCACCACCAGTAGGAACTTTTCTAATTGGTCAATTCTATTAGAATGACATTACATGTAACAAGATGTACATTACAGTGAGCCACGGCTTCATTACAGCCGTGGCTGGGTAATTGAACAACCATGAGAGGACCTTGTCTGGCTTCCTGCTTTCCAGGTGGCTCCTGTAAAGGACGCTGTGGGGAATCCTTTAAAAGAGGCAGGGAGTGTGACTGTGATTCAGACTGCTCTCGCTACAACAAGTGCTGCCCAGACCACCGCAGCCAATGTGGCATGGAAGGTTAGTCAAATATCAGACACACCTCTTGGCATTGTCATCTGAATCCCATAATGAAACAATGCACATCAATTCTTTGCATGTCACTTTTCTCATTTGCATTGTTATGTAAATATAACATTATGGCCGATGTACAGATAAAAGGTATTCCGTGATATAATCTAGGAAAAAGCCCGGTAAAATGATAATGAAATGCAGTAAAATGAATTGGTTAGACTTAGCTCATATAAATGCATGCTAGAACAATGCATGTACAAATGCATGTGAATGTGAAACATGCAGTTATTTCTCTTGGATTATTTTCAATATTAACCACAGACACAACGAAACAACAGAAACACAGTACAGCACAACAACACCAATTCATTCAGTAAGCTAAACAATGATAAACTAAGGTATAGTTAGGGTTTGTTTAGAGGCATGTCATTTATATGCATGTTAAAATGCAGAAGTCTGTAAGTTCATCTTGACTATTTTCCGTTTTAGTCATGACCTCTACAACCACAAGACCAGCCAGTAAACCAACACCGAAGACTAGCTCATGCAATAATGTTATCGATAACAAACTAAAAGGTATATTTAAAAAAAGAATAGTTATGATAAACAATAGATTTTAGGATTACAGTAGGGAAATGTAGCTTATTTTGGATACTCAGACTCATTAAACACTTTATTGACACCAGAACCAGAGAATCCCAAGACCCAACCAACAGAAACACCAGAGATGACTACTGATCCACCAGAAGAACAAGGTTAGTCCCTTCAGAACAGATTTACTCAGAATATGGACAACAAACACTACATCACAAAATGATAATTAACATGCAATATGAACCTCTAAGAATCTCTGCAATAAAAGTTAAATATTGTCTATGAAAAAATTTGCAGATCTTTAAAACTTTTCTTGACCATACAAGCACATGGTAGAATGACTCCCAGATTGCTGGTCACATTGCTGCAGCCTGCTACATGTGACTTGAACCAGAGTCTCCACAGAGGTGGCCAGGAGCTCTGTGTCCTTTACAGCCACATCAGCCAAGAGAAGCATGGAGAAATAATGTCATTATGAGTGGGCCGTGTGGAGCTTCAATCATAGAGTGGAAGGATGTAGGGACGAGGCCAGAATGAAAGAAGGATATTTTTTGGGTCACAATTCAAAGGTGGATTTAGGATAAAACAATGTTTTTGAGGATTTTTAGCATGTCCATTAAACTCCAATAGCCTGACTCCTTCCCACCTAAACACAGAATAAATCCTAGTTATTTCAATAAACTATTCCATTCAGTTCAATATATTTTCTCAAAATAGCTGCTCATTTATTCTTTCAATGATGTGTATTTTACAAGAATATTGCTCCTTTTTAATTCTGCAGACGTGAGAAGTCAGATCTGGCCTGACCTCCCTGTTCCCACTCTTGCGACAGAGTCAGATGACCCTGAGATGTCCTTTAGCACCAGCGGATCAGAGCTCCCTCTTACCGAACCAGACCTTTCAGACCCCTCTCTGGACACTACCACACCACCCACAGAGTTAGACGGAGACAACACGCCCTTTGCTCAGAAATCAGACCAAGAGGCAACACCAGGCCCAGAGGGGACTCCATCAGCAGAGGCCAAACCTCAAGAAGCAGGTGGGCAATTCTACCAGTTTCAATTAAAAATGTACTGTCCTCACAAGAACAATAAAATAATAGGATAGAATTCACAGTCATGTGCCATTATACATTTTCTAGGCACAGTGTGGGAAATGATAGCCAAGACTTCTTTCACATACCAAGTCTATGAGATATTCACTGTTCCTGGCAATTGCATTTCATAAGACGTCTCACAATCTACTTTGTATACTTTGGGTTTAAATCAAATTTGACATGGAATTCAAATCTCATGTTGTTTTTCCAACTCTCAGACTCCAGTAATCCTGAAGGAGAGCTTGATTCCAGCACCAGCCCATCTGTATCAAATCCAACTCTTTCTGGATCTTCCTCTGAGCCCATACCCACCGCTCCAGCAGTCCCTCAGCCCTCTGACCAGGGTTCCCCAAGTTCAGAGGCCCAGTCTGGGACTCCTGGAGCAGACCTCCCTAATCCTCTACCTGAAGAACAGAGAGAATTGGACCCTGAAGGTCAGGAATCGGCATCTGACAAAACACTGCCTGAGGAGAGGAAACCCACAGTCTCAAACCCAGATAATGCCCAAGACATTGATTCTGCTTTACCTTCAACATCCCCCACAGCTTCCACTGGCCCCACACAGGTAACAACCTCAGTCCCAGAAGATTCTGAGGTAACCTCGGCCTCTCCAGACAGTACCGCCCTCTCCATCAAACCTGACGAAACACCCAGTGCCACTGGAGTTAGCCCAAGCTCAGAACAGGACAGGCCCAAAGAGCAGGCCCCAACAACCACCCTTTCAGCCCCACATGATCCCAGCATTAGTTCTTCAGTGCCTGAGAATGGTCCGAAGCCTAATGGACGGGACACCAGCCCTGACAACAGTGACCCCCACACCGAAGATCCAAAGACCCGTCCCACCACTGATCATACACCCACATACCCAGCGGAAGAGGAAGAAGGAGACAAGACCACAGCGGAGAATGCCACCACCAAACACCTCACTGGAAAACCCACAGAGAAGCCCAAGCCCAAACCCACTAAGCCCAGTACCTTTCCTGACATCAACCAAGCTGTGGGCACAGACAACCCCAGGGACTACCAATCAGGTAAGCAGAACCATATTGGAACATGCTGTACCCTACTTTAATACCCAAAGGATTCGGGCCCAGGCTTGGCTGGTTGTATGTGCCTCTCCTCTCAGTATTCTAATCTCTCTTTCCTATTGTCTGGGCAATAAAAATAATGAAATACCCCACCTCAAAAAATAATAGGAAATGTGTTAGGTAATCAATTAGAATAGGCACAGGGTGTTCGAGAGCCCACATCTGTACAAAGCAGATGAAACAAGTGTAACCATTCTCTAATTCATACACAGAACTATGGATGCACAAAACTGACCATCTATGAAATCAAAATGATAGTTAAAACTAAAACCCTTTTGGTTTTGAGTCAACTTATTTGGATACAAACATGTTTGGATCTGATCAGTACAAGAGTTGAACTGAGCTTTCAGAAGTCAGCCTAGCAGTATCAGCGATTAGGAATTATGTACTCTGCACCTTCACAAGGCAAAACCTAGAAAGATGTGATATTAGGAGTGTCACAGAAAGGTGGCAGTAACAGTTTTTGGTCAGAAAAACATTAGCTAATTAACACTTGAAATGATTCTGCCTTTTATAACATTCTCCATGGCTGTGTTGACAAAGAAAAAAATATTTCTGACCCCATCACCAATAATTGGTCTGCTTGCGCAGCTCATGCCATTCATATTCACTTCAGATGTGGCTTCTTTAAACCGCTCCTTTTTTATTGTATCTAGATGAACATAATAACACCAACATCTGCAGCGGACATCCTGTCGGCGCGGTAACCACCCTGAAGAATGGGACGGTGGTGGCTTTCAGAGGTCAGTGCCAGACGTTAAGGTCTACATGATGACAGGAGACGATGTGACAGTCCAGACACTCCAGATGCTGGGTTTGCCTTGCCAGAATAAACCCTGTCTGACTGAACAGTCCTCCATCTCTTATTCACATTCTACAGACGTGACACTCTGTTTTGCGAGACAACACCCTGTATTATGCAGATGCTGTTTCCAGACGGGGGTTCGCAGACAAATTCCCAAGCTTGTTCTTATGTTTATAATTAGTTCTAACAACGGATTAAACATTTGATTTGACAGATGTGTGGAATAAGTTTAGATGGTGACTTTTATTAGACTTATGTAATGTGATCACCTTAACATATCTAGGCGGGCCAACCACACAACTCAGTAAGAGCATATTTTTTACAAAGTAAAGTAGTGTTTAGTGAAGAACGGTAAAATGTAAATTGCTAGTCAAGCCTGTTCGTTTTATGTTCTTAACCTTGGACGACATAGGCTTGAGAGGCTTCCAGGGATATCGGTAGCCCAATTATCCCATTTTCAACTCAGTGCTTATTGTATTCCCCAAAATAACATGAGGCTGGTGAGGGGATGATGGCTCATGATAATGGCGTGAACGAAGGAAATGGAATGGAATTAGAGACCATTATTTCCTGCCTTCTGCACTCCTCCAACAATTTGTTTTTTTATAATGTTTGTGTATATGACATAAAATAATCTTTAAAATGAAAATATTTTCCGTCTATCTACGGAAATATTTTAATTGTAGAAAAATGGCCTGAACTGTAAAATGATCTCTCTGAGTTGGACCTATTGAATGTTCTTTTCCAGATCTTTGTTTGTCCACCTATGCACTTGAGTTTAGCAAGATGGGGCACCTGATGAATTTGTTATCACAAAAGGAGTCCACGGAAATTCTGGGAACTGCAGATACTAATGTAGAGGTTACTAGATGCAAATGGAGATACTATCGTAACAACGCTAATCCCACCTTCTTCCTACTTAAGGGCACTATTTTTGGATGCTGGACAGCGACAGGGAGCCAGGACCTGCCCGTGGAATTACAGATGTGTGGGGTGTCCCCTCTCCAGTTGATACTGTCTTCACTCGCTGCAACTGCCAGGGCAAGACCTACTTTTTTAAGGTACAGAATACCTCCTATGTAACATTAAAAAATGCAATTCAGAGACAACTATTCAATAGAACTGAAATGCATCTATGCTAAGCAAACTGCCGTAAACTTGCCCTGCAAAAGAATGCCATTTCCACCAAGTGCCATCCACCTCTTTGTCAAGACATGTACCAACCCTCTCCATGTTCACTGAATGCAGCATGAAGAGACTTCTCAATTTGTGGACCTGTTACAATATATTGCTTGATTGTTGTTGTTTTTTATGTCGCATTTAAAGAGCTTTAAGATTTATGAAAAAGCCCAATAGAAGTTGAATAAAAGCCCAGTATTAGTTGAATATTGGTAAATCATTATTATGGCTTTATTGTGTATTTCAGAGACAATAGGATTTTTGTATTTGTCCCGGATCCTTTGCAGGGTACCAAGTATTGGAGGTTTGAGAATGGTGTGATGGACTCTGGATACCCCAAGCTGATCAGGTTGGGCTTCGATGGGCTTCGAGGACAGATCACAGCTGCCCTATCTGTGCCTGTGTATCGCAGAAGGAGAGAGTCGGTCTACTTTTTCAAGAGAGGTGATCGACCGCTGCAAACCACTATTCTATAATGTGACAATATGTAGCTGTTCTTGGATATATAATAAATGCAGTAGATTGGTTTTGTTTTTAAATCCAGCGTGCATAACAGAAGTACTACTACCCAGTGGCGTAGGCAGGAATTTTGTACCTGATTAAAAGTGTCTGGGCCCAAAAACTAAATACAGCAGAAATACCAGACCTATTTTGTTTAAATAGGTCTGGTAACATAACCACATTGACAGCATAACCACATTGAATCAAAATATCGGATCCGAAGTAACCAATTAGATTAGATTTACATTTTACTGCAATTTTCGAATTTTCTGATTTGTTCGTATACAATACAAACAACAAATCAAATATAGATATTTTTTTGTAAAAATAAAAGTGTAAAACCAACCTAATTGGGTGGGCCAGTACTCAATCTGTCACAGCAAACTGTCCAACAATGCAAGCGCACCAAATTATCTAATTGCCTTTGCTTGCTCTGAGCTAAGCCTTAGAACATTAGTTGATCTGTATGACTACGTGCGCTTGCTCATGTCAGTATCAGGTTCGAACAGGTTAGCATTTTCAAGGTCGCGACCCAGACGAAGCATACACGGACCAGCTGGCTGGTGCTCTAACACATTTTCCAACTTCTGTCGGTCCCATTCCGTAACGAGTTTTAAGCTGACCACCATCCCGGTGCCAAACAACGCAACACGCCTGGATGATTATCACCCATAAGCATTTTAAACGCAATGAAATACATTTTCCATTTGTGTATTCTAAGTTGATATCTGATCCAGTATAATTATGCTTAATCGTTTCAGGAGGATTGGTGCAGAAGTATTCATACCAGTCTGGAACCAGTCCTACATGTGGCAGGAAGGTCCAATACTCTGTACAAAACCGCGTCTCTAGGCAAGCAGGTAAGGACCTCACTTTCTGTCCTTTCACGATTTCATCAGTCTGGAGTAGTCGGAACCTAAAAACGACATCAATTAAGGTTTTGGAGAATAGAGAATGACGAGTAGAGGAATATGAATGAAGGAATTGCGAGAACCAGACTTACTGTTAATGCTGGTTGTTCAAAGACAAATATATTGTGATTACAGTGGGTGATTTGATGTCAAATATAATTAAAATGTAGTTGCACGCAGCAGCCAATGTTATTGGGATTAGAAAAAGTCAAAGGACTGACGCATCTAACAGAATTCAGTCAGCATGAAATTTTAAGAATTTCCTACCCTTTGAAAATACCAGACCATCACCAATATTGTTTGTCCATTTATAACCTGAATCGTTTTCTAGTGTCTCTGCTGGGACCGGAGATAAATATGCGTCTGACCTGGAGAAGCTTCCCCTCAACTGTGACTTCCGCTGTGTCTATCCCCACATCCATGAAACCGGAGGGATACAACTACTACCTCTTCTCGCGCTGTGAGTATTTAACTTTTGTTGCTTACAAAGTCAGAGCCATTTAATTCCATGTATGTCCGCCAAGACATGTTATATTATTAAGACCGGTCAGTCAAACTTACACCGACACCTTACATGTTTAATCATGTCTGAGCGTCATGCGTCCAGGCGCGCTGCGTCATTGGAGAGGTAAAAGTAGAGTTAATGGGTCTGCTGGGAAAAGGCAGTTAGGTTCGGATCCCGTCCTAGGAGGTTGTCAACAGCAGACCTTCCCCAGTCCATAAAGTGGGTAGTTTCGGTCTAGTCATTCTGTCACTAAAGAAACACAAACTTTAAACTCAGTGCCTGCTGTGGCCAATTAAGAGGACAGCCAAGGGACATGTTTCCTGACAAGTCATGGTTCATGGATTGTGATTTCGGTCGATATGTTATTGACACAAACTAGAAAGTGCTTGGACAGATATGAAGTGACTCATTTTCCATTGCTATTTATATTTTTCACGGTTCATTCAAAACAATGTAACCCTTCAATGAATCCCAGTTGAAAATGCACCTATTTTCCTGACATTATATCTGCCTCTTCACTCTTGTTTTTCAGCCAAATATTACAACGTCAATATGGTAAATGAGCAACCTGTTATAGCTACTCCCCCTCCAAGCACTGCTCCCCAGAACTCAGCCAAACACTTTTTCAACTGTCCAAAGGAAGTCTGAGGAAGTCCAGGATATTTTAAAACCGATTAAAAGGCACACAAACACTTCAGACAGATTTCAAACTTTATTACGGTTATCATCACAACACTTTAGCAAAGACACTGCTAACAGTTCAAACTTCAGTTAAAAAAGTACATCATAACAATGAAAACATCAGTGATCATTATGACAGGAGCTGATTCACAATATATGATTAAGGTTTATGCCTTAAGTTGTCTGGAACCATGGTCACCGGTCTTTTAGCGCCTTAGACACCGGAATAACATGGGAGCGTGGGTCCTCTGATTGGCTGTTCATCTGGCAAATCTCCTCCCAGTCCCAGTTACACCACGGGATGGCAACGTGCCTGGTTCCCATCAAACGACACATACTGATATGAGACAAAGGTCTGCTTTACCAATGTAAACATCACATCCTGCTTCTGTACAATGCCTTTGGAATGGAGGGACAATTGTAATGGAACAAATCATTTTACGTACAAGATTTTCTTCTGTATTTTTACTATTGATTTATCATCAACAATGGACCTGGAATTGGAATTTGTGTGTAAAATAAAAAGCTTGGTACATTACAAGTGTGTGTGTGTGTGTGTGTGTGTGTGGGTTCTTTCACCTCTCCTCATGCGGTTCTCTGTCCAGCGTTGGAGCTGTCGACTGGGTCCAGTTCTAGAGGGTTTGGGCTGAGTGCTACTAGGGTCTATGTGGAGAGACAAGAGGCTCTGTTAAACAAGGCTCATTCAAAACCGGTTGCTACTGCAGACAGTGTCAAAGCATGTTGGCCTACTAGTCCAAGACAATGGACCCAATTATTGAACATATCAAGGCTGCCAAAGCTCCTCTGAAAACAGTAAAAGCTATGAACAGCCAGGAATCTCAACTCCCAAATGCCGACAGATTCCAATCTTCAGTATGAATGGAGGGTATGGTTAAAAGAAGGGCTCCTTTTGGCTTAGTTAGGGCACACCAGCTAGGGGTTGAAGAGACCTTAATATGGTGGAGAGTTTGGGTCAGTACCTGCAGAGCTGGAAGAGGGTTCCTGGCTGGTTGAAGGCAGGCTTGCGTCATCTGAAGGCTGGGCAGGGTCTTCAATCTCCCCTGCCTGAGACCCCAGAGACACCTCGGCACTACACACAGACACACACACACGTTACGGTCACTCCCAGTGGAGGCTCACTGAGCCTGGTGCAGGGGAATGCAACTCCAGTAGTCTCACCAGTCCCCTTCGGGCTCCAGGAACGCATCGTCTCCCTCGTCCCCTGGGCTGGGCCCTCCCGCTGCCAGGCCAGGGGTAGATGTGGTTACCATGGGAACAGACTGGGAGGCATGGTCTGGGCCTTCGGAGGGTACAACGTCGGCAAAGACGGACCCTGAAAGGAGGGTGGAGAGACCGCGTCAGTAACCTCATCTGGTCAATTCTAAATCAGCAGAGTGCGCGTGCGTGCGCTCGGTACCTGTGGCAGCCACCTGCAGGGGTATGGTAGGAACACTGCGGCTCCCAGAATCATCATCATGGCCAGACAGAAACAGAGGACTCTCATACATCCCCAGACCTACAAAACACATCCAGTTTAGATGGCAAGAAAAGATGATGTACTCAAATTAAATGACAGCCTCTGGTGTCTGGTACCTCCTTGGGAGGCCAGCTGTCCCAGGTCAGAGTGGGAGGAGGTGGCCTGGGACATCAGGTCCTCTGGGGCGCCGAACCTGAACCTAGGAACACCAGTTACCTGGGGAGAACTGGACGAGAGACCAATTTTACAGCAGGATGTTAACTATGAAGAACTCAGGACAGGGTGTTTGCATATACCGAAGATACCATTCAGGCACGGACTATCAGAGTGATTTGAAATACTTGTATGTTTCTGTAGACTGCCGTGGTCAGCTGGTGGTGTGTGTGTCTGTGTGTGTGACTTACTGAATGGCCTCTGCAAACCCGTCAGAACGGTGTGGGGCCACCAGAGTAGGAGTACTGGGAACCATCCTGTCGTCATCGTCAAAGAAGTGTTGCTGTAGAAAGAAAACAGAATTATACACAGTTTGAAGTTGAGGACAAAAAAATAAAAAAAGTTTCCCTAACCCCAGAAGACTTTAACAAAACATTAACTCCAAACTCTGATCTTAACCCCAAGCCTAACGTAACTATTGTAAATAAAAGTGAGGACCGGCACGATGCCCTCACTTAGCATTACTTTCTCTGTTACCTTCAGTCCTCCCTAAGACTGCAAAACAAGAGCCCGGGTGAAGACAGTACACACACTCACTCCACTGCAGGCCATCCCGGGGGTGAGTTGGGGTACTCGGCTAGACGACTGGCGACGCATAGGGCGCTGTGGGACACAGATACACCGCTGGTTACCGCAACGCTACAGACTGTCACACACACTGACGACGACGCATAATCACCGGTAGGAACACCGAGGGAGCGTAGTAGCGTTTCCCAGTATGCACCTGGACATGAGCAGGGGGGCCTAATTCCTGGGTGATGTTGAGCCGAGGCGGCAAGGGGTGCGATGTTCTCCGTGGCGACGGAGGCATTCGGGAAGCAGAGCTGGTGGGTTCGGTGGAGAAGGCTTCCATACTGCTGCTGCCAGCCTCGACTGATGGAACAGGAGCAGATCCCCCACATCAACAACTCTTCAGAAGACCGACACCCATACCTCTACTCGCAAACACAACGTGTCACTTTATCAGCTACCTACACAGTGAATCTACAGCCTTTGCAAGTCTGTTTTAAAGCTGTTCCTGACAAAATAAATAACCCAGGTCGTCGTTCTTTTGACCAACAGACAAAAACGCCTTAATGATAAAACTGATTCAAGTAGCCATGTTATTATAACTTAGGAGACAGAAATAAAGACCCTTAATAGATTCTACTGTTACACTCCAGAAGTTGAAATGTATTACACCCAAACACAATAACTTCATAAACGTAGCCTGTAATTAGGCTGTCATGAAAAGCAACGATATATGAAAATAACTCTAGCGTAGAACTGCATTTTCAGCATGAAACCAATCATGTAAGTATTTTATAGGGATAACAGGCAACCATAATGGGTCAACTGACAAGCAGAAATCGGAGAGGTCTTTCTGGAGGAATTATAATTTGAACTGCTTCTTGTCAACCAAACCCTATTGAACAGCAGACTAAATGTCAGGCTGAGTTTAACTGAAAAGTACACCGGTATCTAAATAGACAGGCTAACATACTTATTAGTCTTTTACAGTCAGTCAGTCAAGTGTCAGGTGCCTGTCTATACCAGCGGTTCTCAAATCACTCCTGGAGACCAACTGCTGTTTCATTTCAGTGCTGCCCTGAACTAGTTGAATCCAGGCAGTAAGTGCTTGATAAGTCGAAAAGTTGATTAAAATGTGCTAGCTTTGAAATACATCTAATAAATGGAGAAGCTGAGGGTCCCTAGAAGAGGTTTGTGATCCCCTGGTCTAGATCACAGTGGGACACTTTCCATGGTCTTACAGGTTTGTGTCTGGGAATCAGCTGGGCGCTGGGTAGAGTCAGAAGCTCCAAGACTCTCCTCGGTCTCTGTGCCAGGATCTGTCACATCAGCACCCTGAGAGGAACAGACAGACAGAGCGAGAGAGAGACAGAGACACAGACAGACAGAGCGAGAGAGAGACACAGACACAGACAGACAGAGCGAGAGAGAGACACAGACACAGACAGACAGAGCGAGAGAGAGACACAGACACAGACAGACAGAGCGAGAGAGAGACAGAGCGAGAGAGAGACAGAGCGAGAGAGAGACAGAGCGAGAGAGAGACAGAGCGAGAGAGAGACAGAGCGAGAGAGAGACAGAGCGAGAGAGAGACAGAGCGAGAGAGAGACAGAGCGAGAGAGAGACAGAGCGAGAGAGAGACAGAGCGAGAGAGAGACAGAGCGAGAGAGAGACAGAG
>JACXGJ010010727.1:0-21400 GCA_016801105.1 Esox niger
ACACACACACACACACGGCTTCAGACACCTACCAGGTAACACACACACACACACGGCTTCAGACATCTACCAGGTAACACACACACAGGGCTTCAGGCACCTACCAGGTAACACACACAGGGCTTCAGACACCTACCGGTTAACACACACAGGGCTTCAGACACCTACCAGGTAACACACACACACACACGGCTTCAGACACCTACCAGGTAACACACACACACACACGGCTTCAGACACCTACCAGGTAACACACACACAGCTTCAGACACCTACCGGTTTACACACACACATACGTAACAGGAATCATGAAGTATTGTATCTATGTAATCAGTACAATCTCAGCTACAATACAAACACATAAAAACTGACTTCTGGGACACTATTTACGTCAATAGACTGATGGCTGTCTACCTTTAACTATAGCTGATACTGCTGCCTCTTACGTCAATAGACTGATGGCTGTCTACCTTTAACTATAGCTGATACTGCTGCCTCTTACGTCAATAGACTGATGGCTGTCTACCTTTAACTATAGCTGATACTGCTGCCTCTTACGTCAATAGACTGATGGCTGTCTACCTTTAACTATAGCTGATACTGCTGCCTCTTTCGTCAATAGACTGATGGCTGTCTACCTTTAACTATAGCTGATACTGCTGCCTTTTACTGCCTTTTTATATTTCTCTTCTTAATTAATTGTTTTTGATTTATTGCATTATTTCTATTTTCACTGTAAAGCACATTGAATTGCTTCTATGTATGAATTGTGCTATATAAATAAACTTGCTTGCTTGCTTGCTTGCTATAGCTGATACTGCTGCCTCTTACGTCAATAGACTGATGGCTGTCTACCTTTAACTATACAGGTGCTGGTCATATAATTAGAATATCT
Organism: Esox niger; assembly: GCA_016801105.1. Lineage (NCBI taxonomy): Eukaryota > Metazoa > Chordata > Actinopteri > Esociformes > Esocidae > Esox > Esox niger. The sequence goes on from JACXGJ010010727.1 coordinate 896, forward strand.
TCAAAAAGTTGATTTATTTCAATAATTCCATTCAAAAAGTGAAACTTGCATAATGTCTACAGTCATTTCACACAGACGGATATATTTCAAGTTTTCATTCCTTTTAATTTTGATGATTATAACTGATTACTAATGAAAACCCCAAAATCAGTATCTCAGAAAATTAGAATATTGGGAAAAGGTTCAATATGGAAGACACCTGGTGCCACACTCTAATCAGCTAATTAACTCAAAACACCTGCAAAGGCCTTTAAATGGTCTCTCAGTCTAATTCTGTAGGCTACACCATCATGGGGGGGACTGCTGACTTGACAATTGTCCAAAGAACGACCATCTGGCTGTGTCTGAGGAGTGTTTGTGTTTTTAGGGGAACACTGTCTGGGTCTGAGGAGTGTTTGTGTTTTTAGGGGAACACTGGCTGGGTCTGAGGAGTGTGTGTGTTTTTAGGGGAACACTGGCTGGGTCTGAGGAGTGTTTGTGTTTTTAGGGGAACACTGGCTGTGTCTGAGGAGTGTTTGTGTTTTTAGGGGAACACTGGCTGTGTCTGAGGAGTGTGTGTGTTTTTAGGGGAACACTGGCTGGGTCTGAGGAGTGTTTGTGTTTTTAGGGGAACACTGGCTCGGTTTGAGGAAGGTGTTTTATGTCCTCAACCAGAAGGAGGTTCGCTTTCAGCTACATATTGCTCTGGTCTCCGATGACGACACTTCTGCATATGCATCATATGATGATGTCCGCCTGGACAATGAGACAAACTTCTACAGCCTCCACCTGGGAAGATACGCTGGCAGTGCAGGTACGTACCAACACATCACTGTTCCCCATTCAGCTGGCAGACACACAACGAATGATGACTCATCAGACCGTGTCAATTTGTCTGTTGCTCAGAGGTCCAGGCATTTTGGAAATGTAACAATCTGCTGCTATCTTTTTTTAACGTAACTGATTTATATTTTAGTTTTACCTAAGCAGCTTTTTATCATTGTGTTCAAGTTCAAAGGTTTATTTCTCATTTGCAACAACAAGATATGGCAATAAACTGCTTGGTTTTCCTTCTCTTGACAGTGCAGTTAAAAGAGAAATTGTAACAGAAAAAATTATATAAAAATAAGGAGATAACATCAATAAATAATAACACTATACAAAATCACGCATCAATAACAATAACTATACAACTGTTCAACGGAAGTGCAATGTAAAAGTGACAGGTGTGCAGGAAATTATTGGCAGAAGTAATCTGCTGTTTAAACATTGATATACCATGGACTTGGCATTGTCATAATACGTTTTTAGTAGTGGAGTCACGAATACTAAATACTTATTAGGCCTAATATTTGCAGAGATGGATGTTTCCCCATTTTTGGTTGTCGCTGGAATAGATTAGGACAGTGGTTCTTAACCTTGTTGGAGGTACTGAACCCCACCAGTTTCATATGCGTATTCACCCAACCCTTCTTAATTAGAAAAATAAAATACGATTTTTTTCAAATCTAAAACATATTTTACTGGTGCACAGAATTAACCGTGCATCAACATCACTGTGTTTAAAGAACAAAACCATCAAAGCATGATTTTCGCACAAAAACATAATGATGAATATTTCATATGAGTCGCATGTGTGTCTTGACCTCCGCCGAACCCCTGAGACTGACTCAACGAACCCCTGGGGTTCGATCGAACCCAGGTTAAGAACCACTGGATTAGGAAGATACGCCGTGCTCGAGCAGGAAGTGTGCCGCTAGGTTCAGCTCAGCGATAGCTAGCCAGAGATTGGGCGATTTGCAAGTTGAGCGGGCAAGAGTGTGCACGTTGGGTGAGGCAGCATTTAGCTTTGATGCTCACAGCCAAAACGCAAGTGTGGAAATTTCAGATAAAAAAAAAAAAGATCTTAAATCACGTGTTGCTTTTCCCTAGACTGTTCTTATTTTGTATCCGCTTTATTCTTATTCTTCAGGTTTTAACGACTTCTTTTGTCTTATTTTTTATAATTGTACTGATTATATATCATTAATTTATTAATGACGCATACTGTTTTCTTATAAATTACATTTCAACTTACTTTTACTGTCTAAGATTAGGAAAGGTTACCTTGGTTACACCGACGTACGAGTAATAGAAGTAGATGTAAAGAACAGGTATTTTTGTCCCTCAATCAATGAATCAAATGTATTTATAAAGCACTTTTTGCATAAGCAGTTGCCACAAAGTGCTTTTACAAAACACCCAACCTTAAATCCCAAGGAGAAACAACAGTAGTGTTGAATTTCAGTGGCTAGGAAAAACTACCTAAGATGATAAAAAGATATTGAAGAAATACCCAAATGAATGTGTTTATATTGAGTTATTAATCAATCTATAAAGGGTTTTTCAACTAATACAAAGTTTAAACAAGTAGGATAACTTTCTAGAATAATATACACAAGGTGTGACGTTCCTATGACAATTAGGGGAAAAGATATTGAAGGAATGCCAAGAAAAATTACTTTTCATTGATTTATTGATTATTAATTATTTTTTCAACCAAAGCAAAACTTGAACAAGATCAGCTAATTCTAGAATAATATACACCATGTTTAAAGTTCCTATGACAATCACTGAAAAAGATATTGATGAAATATCCAATTGAAGGTGTTTCAAAAGATTTATTTAGTATAAATTAATTCATAATACGTTTTTCACCAAAGCAAAGCTTGATCAAATAGGCCAGCTATGTCTAGAATGAGTTGAATTGAAAAAGATATCGAAGAAATACCGAAATAAATGACTTTTCATTGATTTATTGATGATTAATACATCGAAAAAGTTTTTCAACAAAAGCATAGCATCAACAAGTAGGCCAGCTATTATACATCAGGTTTTAAGTTCCTATGGGAATCAATGAAAAATATATTGAAGAAACACCTAAATAAATGTTTCATAATTTTTTTCAGTAGTGATATATCAATGAAGATCTCTTTGACAATATGGTATAATATTATAAGACATTTGATATCCAATGTGGAATAGATTAGAGTCCATAATGATACTATATTCGTCTTCTAACATTTCGGCAATTACTTGGTTTACTCTTTTCCCTCGGTCCCTAACTGTGGAAGGGAGCCTGAACGGAGGAACGAATGTGAAAGTCTGTTGAATCTCGAATATGGAACTGATTTCACCTTGGTGAATTATTTACTCTGTCTGCTGTTGAAGCTTAACCTGCTTCACCCGAATAAGTTGATGAGATGAAGTCAATAAGGAAGAGAACAATATTATAATCAATAATCAGCCAAATTTATTGATTACACAATCAGATATATCTGGAGACAAGCTTACCAACAAGTCTAAAGTTCCTTCCCCTCAGTGCGGTCTTTAATAGACTTTCTAGTTGCCGCCCCTTCCCTAATTTACCCCCTACCTATACATTCTTTCTTACTCGCTAGGGCGTGAGTACTCAAATTCCTCCGTGTCTTGCCTCGGCTCATAAAGCGTGGATCCCAGGTCAGCCCCCCCTAACCAATAAAATTTGTTTTCCTGTTACTGCCGCGCTTGTGGTACATGACTCTCCCTCCCCAGCCTGTTGCATCTTAATTTCTATTCGTCACCTTCTTCCTCCAACTTCCTCCTCAATTCCTACATCAACCTAAACATATTACATTAGCCTTTCTCACATTAATATTTCACATATCACATTCACATTTATCACATTAATATTATTAATCTGTCCCATTCGCCTTTATCACATTATCCTTCTTAACACAGTGATGAGCGAGCTTGGAAGATTATCAAGAAACTTAGTTGACACTCCAATCCGTGCTTCCCCTTTTGCTTCTGCTGCTGTGGCTTTGAAACAGCCGACAACAGATACATTTGTATTACACCTGGCGCATGAATGACAGCTCAGCCTAGAAAACCACCCATCCTGTCAGCTAAGCGTGCTTTTACCAACGACGGTGTTTCTTAGTATAACTGTGGATACAGTTGTGTCAGAAATGTCTGTACGTATGAGGTAAGAAAGGTGTATAGGTTTAACTAGATTGTTAATTAATCTCGTCAAATAAAAAAAGCCCCGCCCCCTTCACCATCTCCCGGGACTGGCTCGCACACCACCATTTCGGTACATACACTCGGAAGTGATGCGTTACGCGCAGCAGGAACAACAAATAGTTCCCGCCCTGCCGGTCTGCATTGCACTGGATTCGCTGTCTGGCTCCGCCTGCACAGTTTCTCAAAGCGAGCATTCAAACAGCAGCGAAAGGCGCTCAATAACCTTGATAATTCCACAGTACTGCGCCAGATAATCTATATACCAAGCAAAGGCCATGTGTTTTACAAAGCGTTTTTAGTCGTTTTTTTTGCCGTGGCGGCAATGATTTTGCTGTGACGTAGCGCCACAGAAAAAAGAAACCAAGACCTTTAAGAAGAGCCTTTGGAATGTAGTGTACAACAGATTATTTAAATTACCGCACATTACACTTCTAATCCCATGTTCTGTTAGGTGATGCATTCCGGGGTTACAACCAGGACCAGAATCAGGATACGGCTCCATTCAGCACGTTAGACGTGGACAACGACGGCTGTTCCCCGTTCTGTTCCCTGGACAACCAGACGGTGGAGAGTTGTAGCCTCCAGTACCGCGGCAGTGGCTGGTGGTTTAACCGATGTGGACTGGCCAACCTCAACGGATCCCCACGGGACCTGTTGAGGAACAGGAGAGACACTGGGCAGATTGGGCTAGAGAAGGGGACGAGCGAGAGAGATAATGGTAGGAACGGGAAGGAAGAGAAGAGGAGTGAACGAGGGAAAGAGAGTGGGGGAGAGGTGCAGCAGACTGGGGTAAAAAAGGAGACTATTGAGGGAGAGAAGGAGAGTATTTGGGTTGTGGAGGAGAGCACCGGCTCAGAGAAGGAGAGCAGCGGGGGAGAGAAGGAAAGGAGTGGGGGAGAGAAGTGGAGGGGTCAGGTAAATAAAGGGAAGAGTCATCTCCATTGGGACACTTGGACTCAGAATGGAGTCCCTCACTTCATCAAATCAGTTACCATAGGGATAAGAAGAATACCCACCAGCTAGTAGGGTTCTTTTACCTCAGAAACCACATTCCACCTACTTAAACAGCTACCACAGTAACTATGGGAACAGAGTCTGACTAATAAAACCATTCAAAAGCTACCTTGTTCGACCTTTTTATTTAACATTTAAATAAACCATGTAGCAGCTAGTGAATTGGTTAAAGATAAAACACTGGTTAATTCTATAGAAACAAGTAATGACTATGTTTTTATTGTTGAAAGAAGGCGACGTTTGTCTGTTTTGGAGTATGCTGGTATTATAAACATGTAAGTAGCAGCCTCTGTTCTGAACCTTTTAAAGTCAGTCAGCCATTCAGAGAAATGTTTTATCCTTGGGGACAGTTTAACAACTCAATGTCATGTGTTGTACAGAAACATGGGGTGGTCCTCTCTGTATATAAGAAGAGGGCGACATTCACTTTCATTTATTTAGTGAGCAATTCTGCTAAAATGTCCTGTTTATATTACTTCACTCTAGTACTGTAAATTCGTTCATTACCAGACTTGCTCTCTGGACTTGTTGTCTCTGGAGCTCTGGTTTCCACTGAGCAAAGGAAGGACTGATTTAGTTTTAATGCCACTAGTGTCACGTCCTGGCTATGCCCCTAGCCATCTTTGCGCTGGCTGGGGCCATAGTCAGGACATGGCCAGAAGAGGTGCCTCTAGGCACCTCTATGTACTTTGGTCTCCCCAATTGGAGGCAGGTGTTCGTGTTTGCCTCCAATTGGGGAACCTATTTATGTTGAAGGGTTGCCCACAGTAGTGTGGTTTATTTTGGTTAACAGCTGTAGGCTCTACTGCCCTGTCATTTGGAGTTGCTTTGTGTTTGTTTCTTTTGTTCCTTCTTTATTAAATAATGGATGTCTACCTCCACACCGTCTCTGCGCCCGTGTCCTTCCACCAATTCCACCAGCAACATGACAACTAGCTCATGAAATGCCCTCCGGGCTTATTTTAATTAACATTAGCTTTTCTCCCATTATTTAAAATATTGAGGAGTCAATCCGTGAAAATTTAATGTGTTTTGATTTATTTCTTTAGGTATTTTGATGACCCCCTCCAAAATAGTCTAAATTGATTAATCTTAATTTTCTGTAACTGTATGTATTATTCTATTGTGTTTTAAACAGTTTCTTTTGTACATCCTGTTCATAGGAATCCCCTGTACATGAGACCTTGGTCTCAATGGTGATTTCACTGTATAAATAAAAGTTAACATTTTACAAGGAAATGTAATTGAACACGCAGACTTTACTGCTTCAGAGACCACTTCCATGTCATCATAGGAAGTTCCTAACTTGAGTGGAAAATGGATTCTTCCAAGGTGGATTTGGACTGGGTCATCTAGGAGCTGTCAGGCCAGGTTTTCCTGGGCCAAGAGCTCCGATCACCCCAATAGCAGGACACCAGAGAAATTCAAGGAAGAATTTGTATTCCTCAGCCCTAAGCCTCTGGTACACAACTAATGCCAAGCGTAGGTAGAGTGTTAAAAATCTGTATATTTGAGATATTCATGTAAATGTAAATGTGTGTAAAAATAAGTTGCAATTTATTTTTAGCAGAAAACTACTCAAGTTATACTAAGAGTAGATGGTCATATAAGTACTGAAAGAGTAGTAACGAGTAATATCACTGCAAGTGCATAAACGACTGATAGCCATGGCCAGGAAATGCCAAAAACGTCTGTTAGCCAGGGGCAGGAAATGCCAAAAACGACTGTTAGCCAGGGCCAGGAAATGCCAAAAACAACTTTTAGCCAGGGCCAGGGAATGAAACTGTCACCAATCCCTTGCTCAGGGCATGCTAAAACCTAAGAGGAATTGCTACAATGGTACCAGAACCATGCTAAATCCTAAGAGGAATTGCTACAATGGTACCAGATCCATGCTAAAACCTAAGTGGAATTGCTACAATGGTACCAGACCCACAGGTCCAATTCTCAGGGCCCTGGATGCAGGAACTGTTGAGCAGACAACACACCCCGGAAACCACAGGTTCTTGGTCCAGCGGCGATTGGAGAAGGACAGACAGACTCTAAGCCAAGTTGGTCCAACGTCAGCTGGATCGATTCTTTGGTGGTGCCAGGCCGGGAACAGACCGCTTTTCATGTGCATCTCATGTGGACAATGCAATAAAATCCACGGTCCAGCTCAAGGAGACATTATCTAATATGGTTTTGCCCAGCAACTAGCAAAGTCATGCCCTTCCCAACAGCCTGAAAGGAGATGGTCACGCCTTACCTGAGGATCAGGGAGAAAGAGGGACCACAAGGGACTGCACATCTTCCTGCTTGTGACAGAAAGCTACCAAACTGATGGTGTACAGGTGGAATATCATGAAGGGTTTCTGCTCAAGCCATGACAGCCAGTGTTGTGTGCGGAGAAACGGGGTGACTTGGTAGAACTTGAGAAGGTTGAACACCAGGTGGGCCACTCCATTTTAAATGAGCTGCATGGGCTTGCCTGCACCAGCCCAGAGCCCCACCAAGAGTTTCAGTTGTCCAGACGTGACATCACCAGTTCCTCGAGAAGTGCCTGTGCTGCTCCCCAGTGAGGTAAGTTGAACTGGAGAATCACTGCATTGACGTTTTGTCTATAGAACGCTATGGTTTCTGACTGTACTCTCTCATTGCTCAATCGTTTGGTGCAGACCACATGCCCCTATTCTTCTAGTACCCTTACCATCTGACGTGTGCCCATCGACCTTGGGGACGGGGCAGACCACATGCCCCTGGCTATCTAGTACCCTTACCAGCTGACGTGTGCCCATCTGCCTTGGGGACGGGGCAGAGCACATGCCCCTGGCTATCTAGTACCCTTACCAGCTGACGTGTGCCCATCTGCCTTGGGGACGGGGCAGAGCACATGCCCCTGGCTATCTAGTACCCTTACCAGCTGACATGTGCCCATCTGCCTTGGGGGCGGGGCAGAGCACATACCCCTGGCTATCTAGTACCCTTACCAGCTGACATGTGCCCATCTGCCTTGGTGACGGGGCAGAGCACATGCCCCTGGCTATCTAGTACTCTTACCAGCAGACATGTGCCCATCTGCCTTGGGGGCGGGGCAGAGCACATGCCCCTGGCTATCTAGTACCCTTACCAGCTGACATGTGCCCATCTGCCTTGGGGACGGGGCAGAGCACATCCCCCTGGCTATCTAGTACCCATACCAGCTGACATGTGCCCATCCGCCTTGGGGACGGGTGCAGAGTACATGCCCCTTGCTATCTTGTACCCTTACCAGCTGACATGTGCCCATCTGCCTTGGGGACGGGTGCAGAGTACATGCCCCTGGCTATCTAGTACCCTTACCAGCTGACATGTGCCCATCTGCCTTGGGGACGGGTGCAGAGTACATGCCCCTTGCTATCTAGTACCCATACCAGCTGATGTGTGCCCATCTGCCTTGGAGACGGGTGCAGAGTACATGCCCCTATTCTTCTGGTACCCTTACCAGCTGACATGTGCCCATTTGCCTTGGGGATGGGTGCAGAGCACATGCGTTGTCTGTATTTTTACACGTCATTCACCCTGAGGGGCATGTCCAAACATTCACGAGAATTATTTCATAAAATAAGGTCATGAATTAATCACAGGCCAATTTCACTTGTGGAAAGCTGGCCTTTCAAAGTCAATAGCAGTACAATTTAATTTTGTATTTGTATTTGTATTTTTGACCAGCAGTTACTTTTCCATATCCACAACTTTATGTTGATCGTCACCTGCAGATGTTTGACAAAGTGACTAGTTTTACCGCATGGAAATGACTCTGAGATATTGTTTGTGTTAGCATAGCCCCTTGGCACCCAGTCAATATGTACATTTTCTTCCAGTCTGATATCAGCATCAGTCCTAAATATTTATTAGTCTTGTGTTCAGTCCTGGTGGTGGTGTTCAGTACTAGTGGGCGTGGTGTTCAGTCCTGGTGGTGGCCGTGGTGTTCAGTCCTGGTTGGAGTTGTGGTGTTCAGTACTGGTGGCCGTGGTGTTCAGTCCTGGTTGGAGTAGTGGTGTTCAGTACTGGTGGCCGTGGTGTTCAGTCCTGGTGGCCGTGGTGTTCAGTACTGGAGGAGGTGGTGTTCAGTCCTTGGTGGTGTTGTGACTTAGACAGGCACTGGGATCATTAACAAATACCTCAGTCTGGACTTGATCTCTGGCATTTGCGGGGTCTTTTCTTTGTTGTCGCTCACCTCATTGTTGACCCGAGTTAGGATCCCCAAAATGTCGTCACCCCTGAAAAAGGCAAGATGTTGCATTAATGTTTGTGAAATACAGATTGCCCATTCCAGGCTATTGACCCATCTCCCCTGATATACCTTCCAGGTCACCTTTACTTTACAGTTATGACGGCCATCTCAGATAATTATACAGTATCAAGCACAAGTTTGCATTTTCAAACAGGGATTACCTTGGACAGCCCTGTGTCAGCTGGAGGCACAGAGACTGGATGAACAAAGACCCCTTCTCTGGGTCTCTGTAAGCTCTGCGCTTATCCACCGTGGCCATGGCCAACAGGAAATCTGAATCCTCTTCGATGCTGTACAGAGGAACTGGGACCTCCTCCTCTTTTGACCTCAAGTGTGAACCCACACTGTCTGGCTGGAGGGACTTCTTCTTTGCTCTAATTTCAGCTATTGCTTCCAAATTCTCCCTATCCATTTGCCGTAGCTGTTTTGGGTCTTGATGCGTCATCACATTTTGCTCAGGGTCACTTCGGCACGCCTGTATGAAGAACAGTTTTGGCTTCTCATTCAGAGCAGGGCAGTTTGAGGGGGTGAAGGGCAGAAGGAGATCACTGGTGGAGAGGACCTGACCATCAGTTCCATAGATTCCTCTGTTTTCTCCGTGACTCAGGATGCAGCAGATGAAGACGTCGCCATGTTGGATTAGCCCGTCTAGATCTATGAACTTCCTGCGCTCCCCTGCCCACTCCTTCATACCGCACTGCTGTAGCTCAGGGAACTGATTCAGCTTAGAGAAGATCTTCAGGACTTGTTCCATTTCCTTCTTCTCCTTGTTTTTGCTCATGACCACCCAGAACCCCAACCAGCTGAATAATCTGGCCAGAGCCTCTGCAAGAGGAAAGAAGGATAACCAGCATCAAAACAAGCATGGTTGGCAGATCCTAGCAGCTTTTCCTTTTAATGTACATTTAAAATAAAATTGATCAATAGTGAACGAAGGACTTATTGTGATTGAAATACCAGCGTCGATGTCTGATCCATGTCTGTCGTCTATATGCTTTACATTCTTAAAATCCACATTATTGAGAATCAAACAAATTCCTCTGAACTTGCTGGTCACACCATACTTTCTGACCTGGAACACACACACACTAGTGATTAGAAATGGCTTTAACTTATCTTCCTATGCTTAGCAGCAGTTGCTATGTGTATGTACTGACAGGATTGTAAATTGTAAATGTTCCTATGCCAGACTGAGTGATTTGTGTAGAGAGTGTTGTGTAATTCATCACCTTGTCCAGGTTCAGATCCCTTTTGACCTTCTTGATGATTCTCAGAGCGTCTTCGGGCTGGCACCGCTTCAATAGTTGCAACACCTCCTTCTCTACATACCGTTTGTTATACAGTTTGCCAGGATCATCGTCTACAGCTGTGTCTGTAGACGATGTATCTGCTGTCGAGAAAGACAGATCAACCAGAGCTCAAGCAGAATATTCAACTATTGACGGATGAAAGATGACTTTTATTTTTTATTCTGTCCTGATGAAAACATACCCTCTGGATCAAATTGGACCATATCAATTTTTGCAACCAGATTATTGAGTCTCATTTTCTTCAGTATCTCCCGTGTGATGTTCACAGCACCATCTCTATCATAGGTATTTATCATGACATCCACAATGTCTGGTCTGTCAGCATTCTCTAGCTTTGACCTTCGGATGGGAGAGTATCCAGTCACTATGTCCTGTCCCAGAAACCACTGAAACATCTTCAGTTCATTTCTGTCCAGGTCATCCAGAGTATTCAGTAGTAGCATATGAACAGAATCCATGATGGATCACTGCAAACCAAACATCAGAAAACACAAAAAGTATGAGGAATGCCTGTGTGTCACATTTAAGAAGTTACAGTACAAAGTGTTAATGTAAAAAAATCACCTTAAGTCTAAAAGCATCGATGACACAATCTAAGAGCAGGATTAAGATGAAATGAACACAGATTGTTGATTGGACAGCACTTTAGACCCATCCCTGTCAGGCCATTTACATTTACATTTAAGTCTTATAAAGGTTGACTCCAAACTCTAATGGCACTTTTCCACTGCATGGTACTGACTTTACTCTACTCTATTACTACTTGACTGATGTTTGAGGGACAAGATTTTTATCTTTGGGGAATATAAAAGTTTTCATTTTTAACTAACACCACTGTTGGGTTGATGCTGTCACAAGCCAATAGAAAAACGACTGTTCTCTCTATTGATTATAAGTCACAACTCTAAAATGATTACTTGTATTACCTATTCTGATAATAACTCACCTCTTCCTACATAGTTAACCAACTAGAAACTGTAGATAATGAACTGCTTGCAAAGGTTTAGGTAAGTCTCAGGTTTAATATAAGGGTTAAAGGTGTTATGGTTGTAATTAGGAGAAAGGTTAGGGTTAGTAAATAGAATGTTAGAGGTAGTCAGCAAATTAATGTCTATTCTCCTACCCTGGTATTTTCACAGCAAGTTGAAGGCGATGGTTGCAAGTCGGAGTGGTTTCATATGAGATTACTTTCGTTTCTAACAGCCAGTCAACCTTCTTCCTTAGCAGCAAGATATAATTTCCTTTTCCTGCAATTGTTTGGCCTCTGGCCAAATGTTTCTTGTTTTTCTTGAGGCCCAGTTAATGTGCTAAGCATGTTTTTCTAAACATGTATCAACCGTCCTAACATTACAGCATATTGTTAATGGAAAATACACATAGAAAATAATTGTTTGATGACACAAAATCTGATGATTTTGATGATTTTTCACATAGTGATTAGCCCATTTTTTCTGTGAGTTTTACTTTATAAACTAACAGCCGGTAAGAGTTTGGGTGTTTCTGACTCCAATCTCTTTAGAGGTGAAACCACCACATTTCTGTTTGTTTGTGTTATTTCACAATGAAACTGTATTTACTGTGATACAAATTTTCTCATTTATACACTTCAAAACTGTAATGTGTACCACAATGTGAATATCATACAGATTATGAAAAAACAACTGACGTCAAGCACAACATTAAGCAGTGCTCCTGCTCTGTGCTCAACATCACTCTGATGTAATTGTTTTTAATTACCAACATTATTAATAAGTTAATGTCCTCATCTATAACTGGAAGTTAGAGTTAATTGGAGTGACTCGGGGACATAAAAATGCGTGGCTTGTACACTGTTCAAAAAAGGAAGGGAACATGAAATCATCGTAGCATAACACCAAGTGTTAAACTTCAGGGATATCAATCTGTCCAGTTAAGAAGTGGTTGTGAATCAATGGCACCTGTTTTGCTACAATTGAAAGTGACATCAGGTACACTGGAGTGGCAAAACCAAGACAACCCCAAAAAAGGGAATGGTTTTGCAGGTGGTGGCCACAGACAATTACTCTCTCCTTATCCTTCCTGACTAATTCTTCTCCAGTTTTACTAGTGTCCTTGTCACTACTTTTGGCATGAGGCGCTACCTACAGCCCATTCAGGTTGCTCAGGTAGTCCAGCTCCTCCAGGATGGCACATCCATACGTGCTGTCACAAGGTTTGCTGTCTCCTAAGACAGTCTCGAGAGCAAGGAGGCGATACCAGGAGATGGCTTTTACACCAGAAGAGCTGGACAGGACCAGTATCGGGCATCAACCCAGCAGCAGGAACAGTATCTTCTCCGGTATCAGCAGGAACAGGCTCAGTGGCCTCAGGTATGCAAATAAAGTACCAAAAATAAAGTACACATATATCTCTGAATAGAAAAAATATGGCATTTTCTCAAAGGGGATTTCCTTAATATATGCGGGAATGACCACAATTGTACAGCGTAATATGACTATTATTATCTGACAACCAACAAAACTGTCACAAGGCTGGTGGCAGGACACAGGCGCAGAGACGTACAGGTGGTGATAATCCATGTTTTATTGAAAAGCAAAGAAAACAAACTAATAGCAGCTCCTGTGACTGGGTAAAGCAAAACAACACTACAAACCAAAATGATCCACACCAAGTGTGTGCAAACGCTCAACATAAATGGGTTCCCCAATTGGAGGCAACGATGCAATGCCTAGAGGCATCTTACTTTGTCGCGTCCTGACTATGGCCCGAGCCCAGTGCAGACATGGCTAGGGGCATAGCCGTTACGTGACAAAAACGAAAGTAACCTCAACATGACCGGATTCCTTCTGTTTTCGAGAAGTTTCATTTAGCCTTTCGGTTGGTGTAAAAGACCCAGGGTAAGAGAACTAATCTACCTCGCAATTTCAAGTAGTCTCTTCTATTAGTTTGATCCAGCGTTGATCTAGCGTTAAGGTGATGGTGTATGGAGTTAGATTTCTTGCTTAAAGGGTAAGCGTACGTATTGTTGGGATCTTAAGAAAATACATTCGTAAATTTTTTGGATCGTAAACTGATATAATTTTACACTTACGTTTCATGTATTACATCTCAGAAGGATGACCACAGAAAGAAAAAGGTGCAGTGGTCTCTTTTTTTCCGGAGCGGTAGAAAGGGGTGTAGTGGATTGTAGTGGAGCGAAGAGCTCCCTTACTTTTTACATTTGAGATGAGATACCGAGTATGGACGGGCGGACTTTCTTAAATCAGTGACTTAAAAAAAAGATTCAAATGGATGCGTATCATGTCCAGTTGGATCATATGCTGATAAGATTAACAATCATATGCATTAACGGCAAATGTTTTGCTATATATGTCGAATAATACATTGTGGCAATAAAAACCTTCAGAAACAAATACAAAAGTACATGTAGTTAAACAGGACAGGATCTGAGGGAGAGGGAGCTGACAGGGAAACGCCCGTATCTCATGGCAAATGGAGGCTTCAATAATTCTCAGATACCCCACCTACTACAAGTATTACTTGGTATCCTATAGAAAGGAAATCCTATTTGATCGCCCATCCCTAATATGGCATCTCACGAATGACAAATGCCAGTTAAAGTGTATCTGATGACTTCAATTTTTTCAATGGATTATAAAAAACAAAACAAAAATGTTCCTTTGCCTCCGATCAGTCAGAAAATAAAATGGGTTTCATTTTCCATTTCTCATTTACTGGCCATTTTTACTCTTGCCCTACTGATTATAGTACAAGAAATATGATATGTTGCATGGGGAAAATAAATAAATGATGAAGTGCTAGGACACTGTTAAATTGGATATAGATGAGTAGTACTAAGTGAGTAGTAATAGTGAGAATTTCTTTTTTTATTGATTGGAGGCAACGAAAATAATTAAAAGCGTTTTCCTTTTTACAATCTATTTAAATAATTTAAATAACCAGATCACCTTTCGCTGACATGTAATTTCTGGAAATCTGTACCCCAATACCGAGCTGTTAATTGTCAAACGTAATTTTGCAAATAGGGCGTGTTCTTGATGGCAGAAGAGCGGGTTTATGAAAATACTTTTAGCTACCGCGAGGACGTGCTGTTAGGCGTTGTAAGGTGAATCTAGATCCTTCATCCATAAGGTGACCAGACATCCGTTTTTTCGCTGGACAGTGTCGTATTTCAATCCGTTTTCAGCTGTCCTGACATGTTTTGAAAAAAAACATGTTTTTTTATCACATTTTCACTTCTATCTCAGAAAATTAGAATATTACTTAAGACCAATGCAAAAAAAGTAGTTTTAGAAATGTTGGCCAATAGAAAAGTGTGAACACAAAAAGTATGAGCATGTACCGCACTCAATACTTAATTCGGCCCCTTTTGCCTGAATTGCTGCAGTAATGCTTTGTGGCATGGAGTCGATCAGTCTGTGGCACTGCTCAGGTGTTATGAGAGCCCAGGTTGCTCTGATAGTGGCCTTCAGCTCTTCTGCATTGTTGGGTCTGGCGTATCGCATCTTCCTCTTCACAATACCCCATAGATTTTCTATAAGGTTAAGGTCAGGCGAGTTTGTTGACCAATTAAGAACAGGGATACCATGGTCCTTAAACCAGGTACTGGTAGCTTTGGCGCTGTGTGCAGGTGCCAAGTCCTGTTGGAAAATGAAATCTGCATCTCCATGAAGTTGATCAGCAGCAGGAAGCATGAAGTGCTCTAAAACTTCCTGGTAGATGGCTGTGTTGACCTTGGACCTCAGAAAACACAGTGGATCAACACCAGCAGATGACATGGCACCCCAAACCATCACTGACTGTGGAAAAGTTACACTGGACTTCAAGCAACTTGGATTCTGTGCCTCTCCTCTCTTCCTCCAGACTCTGGGACCTTGATTTCCAAAGGAAATGCAAAATGTACTTTCATCAGCGAACATAACTTTGGACCACTCAGCAGCA
Source organism: Esox niger (assembly GCA_016801105.1). NCBI lineage: Eukaryota > Metazoa > Chordata > Actinopteri > Esociformes > Esocidae > Esox > Esox niger. The sequence goes on from JACXGJ010010727.1 coordinate 16,439, forward strand.
GTCCAGTCCTTTTTGTCTTTAGCCCAGGCGAAACGCTTCTGACGCTGTGTCTTGTTCAAGAGTGTCTTGACACAAGGAATGCGACAGCTGAAACCCATGTCTTGCATACGTCTGTGCGTGGTGTTTCTCGAAGCACTGACTCCAGCTGCAGTCCACTCTTTGTGAATCTCCCCCACATTTTTGAATGGGTTTTGTTTCACAATCCTCTCCAGGATGCGATTATCCCTATTGCTTGTACACTTTTTTCTAGCACATCTTTTCCTTCCCTTTGCCTCTCTATTAATGTGCTTGGAAACAGAGCTCTGTGAACAGCCGGCCTCTTTAGCAATGACCTTTTGTGTCTTGCCCTCCTTGTGCAAGGTGTCACTCTTTAGCAATGACCTTTTGTGTCTTGCCCTCCTTGTGCAAGGTGTCAATGGTCGTCTTCTGGACAGCTGTCAAGTCAGCAGTCTCCTCCATGATTGTGTTGCCTACAGAACTAGACTGAGAGACCATTTAAAGGCCTTTGCAGGTGTTTTGAGTTAATTAGCTGATTAGAGTGTGGCACCAGGTGTCTTCCATATTGAACCTTTTCACAATATTCTAATTTTCTGTGATACTGATTTGGGGGTTTTCATTAGTTGTCAGTTATAATCATCAAAATGAAAAGGAATGAACACTTGAAATATCAGTCTGTGTGGAATGACTGTATACATGCAAGTTTCACTTTTTGAATGGAATTTCTGAAATAAATCAACTTTTTGATGATATTCTAATTATATGACCAGCACCTGTACATCTCATCAACAATTCTCGGTGGCATTTGCAAGTGTTTATGACATTGTCCTGTGTCAATTTAGGCTATTTTTATTTAATACGATTTATTGCTAATAATTTCTATTACCTTGGATGATATACAACCAGCATTTAAGCTCAGATGTATTGCCATCCTTTAATATTCTGATCAAAGTTATTTTCCTGTGATAATGACTTTTAAATATGTTGGTTGCAATAAAACTTTACACACCAACTTCGATATGAAATGTGTTTAGAAGCTGTTGTTGGTATTGATTGTTGTTGTGTTCATCTCTCAGATGTTTTCTCAGGCCACAAAAGCCTTCGTAAAGGACACAGATCCTGAAGGATCCCTAATACCTGCTTCCAGTCCACATGATAAACTCAACATCTACTCACTAATCTACAAGAAGCCCTGTTTCTGGTTTAAAAAAAATAAAAAATACCAGTCCCTGGGCTTCACCTTCAGTAATGTGCTGAATAGTGAAGATCACAGAAACACACTTTCAGACATGGGTAAATACCAGATGCTACTTTCATGTTTGATGACAATCATCTATACTCATCTACAAGGTGATTTTCATACTCAGGGTTTTGTTGGACAAAGGAATCTAATGTCAAACTATTCCTTAGTCGAGGCTGGTGATGAAGTAGACTGGGCTAAGACAAGCAACGTGAAGAATGAGTGCAGCATAGATGGAAAAGTGGAAACACCACTGGCTGATGGCGAAGTTAGATTGGGAGGAAACACTTCCACTGTACAAGAATTCAAAATTATGACGAAAAAAGAAGCTGTGGACTTGGAGAAATTTAGGATCTTCTGTCAAAACAAGTGAGTTACCTCATATATTAACATGTTTACATTTGTATAATGTGTTAATATACTTTTATATTTATGTTAATATGTTTATATATGTGATATGTTAATGTGTTCCTATTTTGTTAATATAAGTTTATATTTTTTATATATATTTTAATATTTACTCTATGTTGTGTTCATATTTATATTACAGTTCTATATGTTAATATTTTGACCCAAGATCAATGATAGAAATTGGCAAAGATGTCAAGTGTATCTTTGCTATAGTCCCGGTCGGCTGGCATCTTTGGTCTAGTCCTGGTCAGCCTGGTATATTTGGTGTGGTCCTGGTCAGCCTGGTATATTTGGTGTAGTCGTGGTCAGGCTGGCATCTTTGGTGTAGTCCTGGTCAGCCTGGTATATTTGGTGTAGTCCTGGTCAGGCTGGCATCTTTGGTGTAGTCCTGGTCAGGCTGGCATCTTTGGTGTAGTCCTGGTCGGCTGGCATCTTTGGTGTAGTCCTGGTCAGGCTAGCATCTTTGGTGTAGTCCTGGTCAGCCTGGCATCTTTGGTCTAGTCCTGGTCAGCCTGGTATCTTTGGTCTAGTCCTGGTCAGCCTGGCATCTTTGGTCTAGTCCTAGTCAGCCTGGCATATTTGGTCTAGTCCTGGTCAGCCTGGTATCTTTGGTCTAGTTCTGGTCAGCCTGGCATCTTTGGTGTAGTCCAGGTCAGCCTGGTATCTTTGGTGTAGTCCTGGTCAGCCTGGTATCTTTGGTGTAGTCCTGGTCAGCCTGGCATCTTATCCTGGGGCCTTATTTATAAATGTTGCAAACTTTGGGATTCTTAAAGAACTTCACATGAGAATATGCGGTCCTCCACGCACAATTGCCCCATGCGTGCACACGCTTTGGCCCATGCGTGCACACGCTTTGGCCCATGCGTGCACACGCTTTGGCCCATGCGTGCACACGCTTTGGCCCATGCGTGCACACGCTTTGGCCCATGCGTGCACACGCTTTGGCCCATGCGTGCACACGCTTTAGCCCATGCGTGCACACGCTTTGGCCCATGTGTATACAAAATAACTGGAGAAATGGGAAACTGCAACTCAGATGGCAGAAGGATGAAACACGAGAATAGCATTTAAATTGACATTGTGAAAAATACATCTAAATATAACTACTCACGTTCTACATATGACGTTTTCTGGAGCCCACACACAAACACAATTTGCGATAAATAGAAACAGAAAATATCTGTTAATCTGTCAGATATTTGTAGTGTGTTATCAGGAAACTTATTGGATTGGATCTGTAATCATTCAACACTTGTTGCTTCTCATAAAGAACAAGGTGAACATTTGGACAAATAACGTTGAAACAGATGTGGTTGCCTCAGTCAGCCAGATAAGAAAACACAGCATTTTATACATTTTATTGCATGACATAAGTATTTGATACATCAGAAAAGCAGAACTTAATATTTGGTACAGAAACCTTTGTTTGCAATTACAGAGATCATACATTTCCTCTAGTTCTTGACCAGGTTTGCACACACTGCAGCAAGGATTTTGGCCCAACCCTCCATACAGACCTTCTCCAGATCCTTCAGGTTTTGGGGCTGTTGCTGGGCAATACAGACTTTCAGCTCCCTCCAAAGATTTTCTATTAGGTTCAGGTCTGGAGACTGGCTAGGCCACTCCAGGACCTTGAGATGCTTCTTACGGAGCCACTCCTTAGTTGCCCTGGCAGTGTGTTTCAGGTCAGTGTCATGTTGGAAGACCCAGCCACGACCCATCTTCAATGCTCTTACTGAGGGAAGGAGGTTGTTGGCCAAGATCTCGCGATACATGGCCCAATCCATCCTCCCCTCAAAACAGTGCAGTCGACGTGTCCACTTTGCAGAAAAGCATCCCCAAAGAATGATGTTTCCACCTCCATGCTTCATGGTTGGGATGGTGTTCTAGGGGTTGTACTCATCCTTCTTCTTCCTCAAAACACAGCGAGTGGTGTTTAGACCAAAAAGCTCTATTTTTGTCTCATCAGACCACATGACCTTCTCCCATTCCTCCTCTGGATCATCCAGATGGTCATTGGCAAACTTCAGACAGGCCTGGACATGCGCTGGCTTGAGCAGAGGGACCTTGTGTGCGCTGCAGGATTTTAATCCATGAGGGCGTAGTGTATTACTAATGGTTTTCTTTGAGGCTGTGGTCCCAGCTCTTTTCAGGTCATTGACCAGGTCCTGCCGTATAGTTATGGGCTGATCCCTCACCTTCCTCATGATCATTGTTGCCCCACGAGATGAGATATTGCATTTTGTACTGATTTGCACCAACAGACAGAACAAATTCCATGTTTGTTGTGAGCCTTACTTGGCAATAAAACCCTTTCTGATCTGATTCTGATCATGTTGCTATGAGGGCACAGAGGGAGAATTATTTTGCACTCATTAATCGAATGCATTATCATTCTATGAATGTCTAAATGTGATGGGGATATGGTATTTAATAATCTATTGGCTCGGTGGCCTGGGTCCCATATGGAGGAACAGCAGAGTTGGGCGCAGACTGGAGGCTGGAGCTGTGCGTAATGGCTGGCTTCTAGGTACCAAGTCATCTAGACATTCTACATTAATTGCATTCTTCCCTTTTGCAGTGTCCTGTTCAATAACCTTGCCTCAAACAGAGGCTGCTGACCCCTTTCCCCAACCCACAGAACACAGAGGAGTAGAACTACAATGTGAGCCATGGTCAGGCTACAATGGTCAGGCTACTATGGTCAGGCTACAATGGTCAGGCTACTATGGTCAGGCTACAATGGTCAGGCTACTATGGTCAGGCTACTATGGTCAGGCTACTATGGCCAGGCTACTATGGTCAGGCTACTATGGTCAGGCTACTATGGTCAGGCACGCGCTTCTGTGAAGGGGAGCTGTCTCAAATCCTCAGACCGAAGGCTTTTATACAAACCTGAAGAATTCGGCCATGTGCTACAAACAACACTACAAACAACACTACAAACAACATCAGCCATAACATCATTACCACCTGTCAAATAAATATACTGTATATACCCACATATATACACCGATCAGCCATAACATCATGACCACATGTCAAATAAATATACTGTATATACCCACATATATACACCGATCAGCCATAACATAATGACCACCTTCCTAATATATATATACTTTATATACCCACATATATACACCGATCAGCCATAACATAATGACCACCTGCCTAATATATATACTGTATATACCCACATATATACACTGATCAGCCATAACATCATGACCACATGTCAAATAAATATACTGTATATACCCACATATATACACCGATCAGCCATAACATTATGACCACCTGCCTAATATATA
>JACXGJ010010728.1:0-21380 GCA_016801105.1 Esox niger
TTTTTTATATATATATATATATATATATATATATATATATATATATATATATATATATATATATATATATATATATATATATATATATATATATGTATATAGCTTTCTTCCTAAGAAACATACTAAGTACAAGCACACATTCATTACAGATATGTTTCACAGTTTCACACACGTCTGCTACGAGGGAAGCTTAAAACTCAATTTCAGATAGTGGAATGATTATTGTTTTGTTTTCCTCAGGTTGGAGTAGTGATCAGTTGAGCTATATGGCCATCTGGCTGAATCCTCTTCTGTTGTACTGTTACCTTAACTATGTTTCCCCTCTTCCTGTTCTACCAGGGTTAGGGCCAATTCTGAACTGTGTTGAAAATTGCTCTTCGGTTTCCAATCTTCAATTTGAACTGAATTGGGATTTTCCCCACCTCACATGGAGCTGAATTTAAAGTGAACTTGAAAGAAAGTAAGACCATATTCACATCACTGTACTGTTTTGGTGACTATACAGAAGAAATGAAGACTCAGTCTAAGACCCTGTTTTAAATTATACTAACTCCTAATACCTTTCCAAGAATGTTTCCAACAGTTCTGTATTAAAGGGAACTTCCTAAATGTATGGCATGAACAATATACACTTTTAGTGCAATATTTTATTAAATATTTAACTGTTATGTCTCAGTACAATTTATTTTAACTGGTTTGAATTCTAATTGACTTTCATTAGATCTAACTTAAAATGTGTCTGTGGTTTCAATTTCAAATTCCAATACTGCCATCCCTTCATGCTCTCATCCTTCCTCTCTCATCTCTTCATCTTTCCCTTTTCGCCTCGCCATGTCCCCCATTTCTCTCCCTCCCTCTCCCCTCGGCTCCCTTCCCACTCCCATCCCTCCCCCTCCCCCCGTCGCTCCCTTATCTCCGTCAGTCGGTACAGACCTTGTGGCCCTGTCATTGAGCTATAGTAATCACACTGAGTACTCTGACATTTGAAGGGCGCCAGTGATCAGAATAATTAAACACAACATCCCAGCACCTTCTCTTTTTCTTTTTCCCTCACTCTCTCTCTGTTTGTCTTTCTCCCTTTTCATTCTCCCTCTCTCCTTCCTTTGACGGAATAATAGGCCCAAGTGTCACTTCTGTGTAATCAGACTGTAGTTAAATAATGACTCCTGGCATTTTGGAACTCTATTTATCTCTTGGTTTCTACGCCTGTGCTCGTTCAGGGTTACAGTCGTTTACGTTTGCCGTGAATTCTCCTCTTGAGCTGTTGAGCTGTTGTTGCGTTTCGTGCCTGTCACAACACCGCGTTGTCGTGGCGATGATTCAAGTTTGTCGTCCTTGCTTTGACCCTGTATGGCGGGCCTGCTCAACTCCGGGAGAGACTCGTCGCCATTCACTCCCCATCTCACTGCCGCTCTCTATGGAGCGTTATACAGCCGGAATGAGTTCAGGAAACCAAATAATGAAATATCCATCTCCCTCTGTGCTGAAGCGCTGACTCTTTGTTAATAGCAGCACAGTCAATTGAGATTTGGGGGACGACGAATAGGCAATGATTCAGTTTTCCCGTCGGTCTAGGTGAGTGTGTGTGTTGGCTTGTGTGCATGCACGTAGGTCTGGGTGAGTGTGTTTGTTGGCGTGTGCATGCACGTAGGTCTGGGGGAGTGTGTGTGTTGGCTTGTGTGCATGCACGTAGGTCTGGATGAGTGTGTGTGTTGGCTTGTGTGCGTTTACGTAGGTCTGGGTAAGTGTGTGTGTTGGCTTGTGTGCATGCACGTAGGTCTGGGTGAGTGTGTGTGTTGGCGTGTGCATGCACGTAGGTCTGGGTGAGTGTGTGTGTTGGCGTGTGCATGCACGTAGGTCTGGGGGAGTGTGTGTGTTGGCTTGTGTGCATGCACGTAGGTCTGGATGAGTGTGTGTGTTGGCATGTGTGCATTTACGTAGGCATGGGTGAGTGTGTGTGTTGGCGTGTGCATGCAGGTAGGTCTGGGTAAGTGTGTGTATTGGCGTGTGTGCGTGTACGTAGGTCTGGGTGAGTGTGTGTGTTGGCGTGTGCATGCACGTAGGTCTGGGGGAGTGTGTGTGTTGGCGTGTGTGTGTGCACGTTGGTCTGAATGTGTGTGTGTGTTGGCATGTGTGTGTGTGCACGTGGATATGGATGAGTGTGTGTGTTAGCATGTGTGTGCGTGCATGTTGGTCAGGATGAGTGTTTTGGCGTGTGAGTGTGTGATCTTAGGTCAGGATGATTGTGTTGGCATGTGCGTGCGTGCCTGTAGGTCTGGATGAGTGTGTTAGCATGTTTGTGTGGTCATAGGTCTGGATGAGTGTGTTGGCATGTCTGTGCGTGCATATAGGTCTGGATGAGGGTTGTGGCGTGTGAGTCATTGCATGCAGGTGTGGATGAGTGTGTTGGCGTGTGAGTGCGTGCACACAAGTTTGTTTCAGTTTTTAGTTTTTTTTATCAATATGCAGTAAGAGGTGTTTGATCCCTGATTTTATTCTACAGCACATTTCACCTTTGCTGACTTGGCACTCTGTGTTGCTGTGTGTGTGTCTGGTTGTAAGTATCTGTCCGTGTATGTGTCAGTGTGTGATATGACTATACGTGCAAATAGCAACAATCCCTGCATGTGTGACACTTGCTTGCTCCACTTTTCCCAAACCTCAAATCCTCTTAAAACACCAAGAACAATCACCTTCCAAAGCTTTGTTACCATCACCCCAAAAATGCCACGGCCCTTGTCAAGCAAGAAAACGGTTAGCTGATGGTTTCGTAGCCGGTGATAGATGGGAAAGAATCAAACTAACCAGCCATTTTACACATATTACACTCATCCCACTTTCAAATCCCCCTTGTTCACTGCCACCACTGTAGCACTGCAGAGGAATCCAATTGAGACATCCGGTCAACGGCAACAATGCGATAAGTTGCCTCCCCACTCAGACCTCCCCGGGCAAGGGTTGAACAAGCAGTCTTTTCAGTACACCTACAGTCACCCACAACGCGTTAATACCATTGCCACACAAAACCTGTCGGAGACTTCAAGGTCTCAGTTTGGTACGAACAATTAATGTTATCATCCCACTCCGCTAACAGGCTAGCTGTTTCACACCTGTTGCATAAGGATATTTCAACAAGGAAGGTTTGACATTGTAAGGGCATTCTGCTCGTTGCCGGTCTTGTTTTTTTTTTTTTTGTGGAATTTGAACATTGGCAGACAGATGTTGATTCTTTGCCTGGGTCACCTTCATCACAGCCACTGGCTTTTTACCACAGGCAGAGGGGAAATGTCTAACGTAATACTCAGAGCCAAGCTCTTATCTTGTTCCCCGCATTTACCAGTAAATGTACATTTATTTCAGAGCTGTATGTTTTCTGAGAAGAGTACACACCAATCGGTCAATTCATTATTTTAAATGTTAAGCGTTTGTCATTTTTACTAGCGGTTGCCTCCACTGGGTCTCTAATGGAGCACTGCACATTTGGGGCCTTTCAAGTCTAGCCCAAGCTTTTTTATATGTAATCTGCGCAAACAATGACATGGCCCTCTCTGGAGGATATCTGAATGTCAGCAGCCTTGTACTGGATTGGATGACCACACATGGTATGGGTCACGCTGGCAAAGCCATTTCAATGATTGGATTATAGCTATGATGAGGTTAACAGCACTTCACGGGCAGCCTGTTTTAATGCCAACCGTGATCGGTTTTGTCAGCTGCTTCCCATAGATTACTTAGAGATAAGATCACACTCATTAGTTGTTCTCAATCTTAAATCTGAGTAATTTCATGTTTTCATTGCTTATTTTAGACATGCCCTGGAAAACGTAGGTCACAGAAACACTGTATTTAGAATTACTTGTCGTCACTATTAATCAGATGTCACATGTTGGTTTATGCGAATCGACAGCATAAAAGTGCAAAGTCTTCCATGATGGAGTTATGTTATTTCCCCATTTTTAGGTTTGTGATCATTTTAAAACAGAATACCAATTTAAAAAAACGCTACCATTGGGATTTCAGAACTGAAGTGCATGCACCATTGCCGACTCCAGCTGGTTGTTGGTGCTCACGTTGCCCCTATTGGACAGTTTTAAAGGCCGCTCCCAACCTTCCAGGAACTTGAACAAACGTCTAATATTGCAGTTGAACGAGTGGGAGGTGCCTGTACCATAATTGTTTGGTGTTTGGACTTTTGTCTCTTTTTGTGTGTCACTCTGTTGTTTGATTTTTCTCCCAGGATGCTTTGCTTCGCCTGGCAGAGGTTGTTGATATCTCATCGCTACGACATGCTCTCGGAGATGCCATTCGGGGGCTGTTGCCAAGCGTGGTAAGTGTACCCAGCTGGGTAATGTAGTTTTTAACACAGCCATTCCACAGAATGCACGTTGGTTTTGTAATGTGTGTGTGTGTGTGTGTGTTATCTTGTAGGAGTGTGTTTGTGTGTACATGCTGGAGGGGGACTGGAGGCTGCAGTGTGATGACCCGAGCCATGAGCTGCCGAAGCAGGGGAAGATCAGGTACCGAACCCATCTGTGTGTGTCCATGTGTGGAACATATCTTTTTGTTTGGCAGCTAAATGTCAGATAAGGAGATAGAAAACCCTATGCTCCCTATGTTCAGCGAACCAATGAAAGACCGCAGAAGAGACCAGACGTTCTGAAGAATGGAAGTGATGGGTGGAGAGGGTTATAAAGAGAGAGGGAGCGATAGTCAAAACGAGAGATTTATCACTGTCCACCTTTAACCTTTAGGCCTTTCTGAGCCTATTCAACCCTCCCTTTCTGCTTCTGTCTGTCTCTCTGTGTGTTAGATTAATTCTCTGTCTCACCAACCCAAACTTTTCAGGAAAACATACACATATATATACACACACACACACACACACACACACACACATATACATTCAAACAGGAGGGCCTTGTTCTAAGCCAACATTGCATTATTCAGGAGAAGTATTTTCTCAGACTGGAGCCACAGAGGCTGAAGAACACACTCACACACACATACACACACACACACACACACACACAAACACACACACACACACACACACACACGTAAACTCTAATATTTGCATGAAGTACACACCTGCAAAGACCCGCTAGCACAATCTGTTGGCTGTGTATATCTGTGTGTGTATACGTGCTTGTGTGTGATTGCTGAGAGCCGCCAATTTTGCCTACTTTAGTTCCCGCTCAATTCTAACATCTGATTAAAGTTGATTAGCTGGAACTAAGCCTGCACAACCTGTAGCTTTCTAGGCTCAGTGGGAACCATTAGTTCTACTATATCAGAATGTTGTGTTTGTCTAAGGGGTGGATGGAGGCATTCAATCTAATTGTAGAAAGATTATTGATCCTTTCTTTTCTCTGCCCTACCCATTGGCTAACAAAACCCACTCTGTGTGTGTGTGTGTGTGTGTGTGTGTGTGTGTGTCTGTGTAAACTGTGTGTGTACGTCCACACGTGTGCATGCAGTGTCAGTTCATTTTGGAAACAGATGTCTTTTCTCATGAATTAGCATGAGAATGGTGTGGTCCTTATTACATTAGGAAAGCATGCGAGCTCTCGCACACATACACACACACGCACACGCCCACGGGAAACCAGTCAATATCACACCTGTCCACACACCTGGCTCGGGGAATTGCGTTTGTTTGATTCATTTCATTAAACAATGAATAATGAATCTTTTTTAAGCTGTCTTTGTGTTCCATTTCCTGCGGGGTCCGGGCTTGCCATCTCTGTCTCCATGTTATTCTAACCCCCTCTGTGTTTCTCAGGGATATGGTGGGTCAGTTGAAGAGGTGTGTGTGCGCCGGACTGCCTCCTTCAGAGCTGCACGAGAAACACAGAAGCAGCATCGGAGCACCCCTCCCGTCACACAGACGAGGTTCGCCTTTGTGTGTGTGTGTGTGTGTGTCTAAGATTTCACACTGTCAGACTGTAAGAAAATTGGGAGAGGAGGAGAAGGAGAAGTAGGAGGAGTACGAACGGGGTGTGGAGGTGTGAGAGAAAGAAAACGAGAACAAGAGAGAATGATTACGGAGTGTAGACCAACGTGGGTGGGTGAGAGAGGGGGGAGGGAGAGACATGTAGAGAGAGAGAGGAAAGAGAGAGAGAAGTGTTTGCGGGGGGTGGGGGGTTGAAGGGAAAAGCAACCAGAAAACCCATGGAGCAGGAGTACATAAAGAGGTGAAAATGTAACGCAGGAGCTAGCTGTTTCTTTCTGAGGTTTTATTTTTTTTCCTTCCCATCTCTCTCTGTGTCTCTGTGTAGCCCTTTCTCTTAATCTCTATATACATTTTTTATTCTTATCTCTCTATTTCCTTCACACCGTTTTTCTGAATCTCCATCTTTCTCTATCTTTCTCTATAACCATCTCTCTGTTTGTTTGTCTTTTTTCAGTTTCAGTTGAAATGGCATGGTATACATTTGCTTACATTCCCAAAGCAAGTGCAAAATAATACATCTATAATTACACAGGTGAAAAGTAATATTACAACATCTGAATGTTTGAAAAAACATTTTGTCATACAGTTTGCAAAGTTGCTAAATATAATTATGGGGAAATGAATAAAGAGATGCATATTAGGTTCACAATGTGACTGAGAGAAAATTGTGTCTCTAATGTAGTTATACATTTGGCAGGAGATTAGGATGTGCAGCTCAATTTCCATATGATTGTGTATGTAGTGTTGAGATTATGATGTGCAGCTCAGTTTCCACATGATTATGTATGTGGTGTGCACATCTGTCTGTTTTCTCTTGACAACCAGGTTTGGCTCTGGCGGCCTCTCTTGATAGCAACGCAATGCTAGCTGAGTCTGTCTCTCCTATTTCTCTCTCTTTTTCCTCTGTCTCTAGCTGTGGTTATTCCTCTGCTGGACCAGGACCAGGGTGTGGTCATATCAGTAATACTGGTGAGTAGCTTGAGACCAACATTTTGTGACAGAGCCTGTCTGGAGAAGACTAGAAATACATCACAACCACTGATTCATTTCTGCCATATTCATAATCCTCCATCCCTGTGTCCCTCCGTGCCACTGATTCATTCGTATCATATTCAAAACTCATCAGCCCCCAATGTCCCCCTCTGTTCTTTGCCCTCTTTCTCATTTTATTTCACTCTTCTTTCTCATCTACCCTCCACTGCCCCTCTGTTGACGTTATTAGTCAATATGTTGTCCTCTTGAGTTGAAAGGTCAGGTTTAGGGTCCGGCAGGCATTCCCAGCCTTCACATCCGGTTACAGTTCACACATTGGCAAGGTCACGCACGCAAACAGTCTCGCTTGGTGTTGCATTTTCAGAAGTGGTCCATTTGTATCAAACGGGCCACCTCTGAAAATGCTGTGACTCCCTGAGGAGATAATCTAACAACACTGACTGATTAAGTAAAGTGCTCCCAAGTGACAAAAGGCCATGTGTGAGTTTTTCCACAAGACACCATCCCCGGACATCATCATTTACATTCTAAACACAAGTGACACTCACTGTTGCTCCAATGGTCTCTAAAACAGCAAAGACAATTTTTGTAAACTTTTAAGAACCATGGAAGAGCTCAAAGGTTTCTGTCTGCCATCATTTTTCCGTTAAGGGCCATTCTCCCATCCTAAAGAACCTGCAAGGAATCCGCATTTTTTGCAGTCTATTATATTTGGCAAAATGACTCAAGCTCAGAACATCTGGTTGGGGATTCAGTGATAGACAGGAATACTCAAAACCTTGTGTCTGATTTTTTAAGCAGATTCAAGTCAGGAAGGAGCCTGGACAATTCAGGAAATCTCAACACCTCTTTGAAAGTCATTCTTGCATGTCTGGAATAAACTTTTGTGCAATTGTCCCACAGCAAATTTGAAATAAATCCCAGGCTAGGCTGGTGTTCCAGGTTTCATCTGTCTTTCTATATCCTTTACTTTTTTCCTGTGGATGAAAATGGAGTTCAGTCATTACCAGCAAACTGTATAAACATGTAACCTGATTCAGTCCCCAAACTACTTCAAAATACAGAGGGATCAATAATATCAGATTGACACCACATTCCAGGCCAGTTTACAAAGTTAAAGGAGAAAATCATCGGCATCTGTTTAAATAGTCACTCCAAATCATCTGTTCTGTATGCAACAACCTGGCAAAGACATTCCTGCTTTGACAATTTTTTTGTGATTTGTATAGGTACAATCACAATAACAATCAATCACAATAACATAACATGAAACCCTATTTATTTATTAAGAATAGTGATGGCAGCAGCATGTTATGCTTGTCACTGGTAGTGGCTGTGATAAAACAATAATGTTTTATCTCAGGCTATGTTTATTGAGATAAAACTATAATGAAATTAGGAGAGCCTGATAAAAGGTAAAAAAGAGAAAACTGACATCAGTCTTCTGTAAACCGTAATCTAAATATCTTTATTTATAGTATTTATTTAAAATTTAAAATATTTTTTTAGCTTTAAAAATGTGACTTAGTGTGTCTACAGCTTTTCTTTAATACAGTTTTAGACTAAATTTAAAGCCAACCAAGAATTGACTGTACAGCGACGTCTAGACTTTTCCTAAGTATTGTATAATTACAGTGTGTGTGTGTGTGTGTGTGTGCCCCTATATGTGTGTGTTTATTATTTAAGATAACTAAGTCTCTATAAAAAGAAACATGGTTACACTGGATGACGTTTGGTGTGTTGTGTGTGATCTCTTTCAACCTTGCAGGTTGGCTGCAAACCGCTTAGCGCCCAAGATGAACAACACCTCAACACACTGGAGAAACATGTAAGAAATGCACACTCCTATTTTCATTTGAAACCATTTCTTACAGCAGGAAAATAACCACGTGATGACAAGAGATGTAAAAATAAAATATTTTTTGTTAATGCAAATCAAATCGTACTTTTGAAAGTCGAAATTGCTAAATGTAGAATACTTTTAAAACCTTGCAGAAACTAAGAATCTTGCACCTCCTGTTGTGCAGTTAAGTTCCCTCAAGAACAGAATTATCAAAAAAGTTAGTGCTTCTGTTTGGAACATTTGTGTAGTTGACACTCCAGGCTGAGTGGGTTACTTAACAAAAGGCCATATGTCTGTTTGTGTATTGCAAAGCTGCTGAGAGAGTTTTCTATTGACTTGTATTGATCTGTTTTATAGTTGCCTCAGTAAAACTTGGATGGATTTAAAGTCTCCTTTTTTTGCTTATTTGTTTGTGTGTGTCTGTGTGTGTGTGTGTGTGTGTGTGTGTGTGTGTGTGTGTGTGTGTGTGTGTGTGTGTGTGTGTGTGTGTGTGCGTGTCTGGGTATGTGTGACCATGTGTGAGTATGTAGGCGGCAGTAGCGTGTAGGAGGGTACGGACCTTGCAGTCGGCCAATCAGAAGTCTCTTGTCAGTGTGTCACAGAGCCAGCCCCACAATGCACCACTCCGGTCCGACCCCACAGATCATTGTGAACTGGACCGCAAGATTCTACAGCTGTGTGGTACACACCTCGAATACAGACACACACACACTTCTCTCTTGGGTCAGAGAATGGTTTTGCAAGAAAACTAGATGAATAAGAAGGCTATGAATTTAGATTGGATGCATTGCTGAAAATGGGGATAAACCTGTGAATAACAATAAGAGTGCGAAAACCGAATCAAATGCAGCCTGAAATCGAATTGCATAATTAACCTGTTTGAAGGTTGCCTAAGCTTTTTACCTATGACATGCACACCCCTCTCTCTATCTCTAAACCCTCCCTCTGTCTCTAACCCCTCTCCCTTTTTAAACCCCTCCTTCTGTCTCTATCCCGTCCCTCTTTCTTTAACCCCTCCTTCTTTCTTGAATCCCTATCTCATTTCTAACCCCTCCCTCTTTCATAACCCCTCCCTCTGTCTCTAACACCTTGTCTCTAACCCCTCCCTCTCTCTGTTTCTTACTCCTTACTCCATTAACTAACACTCTCATTCTTTGTTTATTGCACCTTTCCCAATGTTTCTCTCAGGTGAGCTGTATGACCTTGATGCAACTACCCTTCAGCTCAAAGTCATTAATTATGTAAGTACTGGAGATCTCAGACCTATCCTGACACACACACACACACACACACACATTCCCTTCATCTTTCACTCTCCATGCCGCTGTCTTCCTGTACATACACGTCCTTTATGAATTCATCAATATTTCCAAATAAAGGATAGAGAAAACTCAACACTGAACCAAATACATAGTAGAGAAAACCTCAACACTGAACAAAATACATAGTAGAGAAAACCTCAACATATAACCTAATACATAGTAGAGAAAACCTCAACATAGAACCAAATACATAGTTGAGAAAACCTCAACATAGAACTAAATACATAGTAGAGAAAACCTCAACATAGAACTAAATACATAGTAGAGAAAACCTCAACACTGAACCAAATACATAATAGATAAAAACTCAACATTGCACCCAACACATTGTAGAGGGAAATTCAACACTGGACCATATAGATTGTATTGAAAAATTAAACATTGTACCAATTACATCAAAATACATTGTAGAGATACACAACACTACCAGTTACACTGTGATATCTACCAAATAGATAGTAGAAAGTGACTCAACATTCTACATAGATGATAATAGAACACTGTAAATGTCTGTACACTTTTTCAAACTTCTATGATGTTCACTTAGATTTTGTCAGCACGTCTTTCAGCAATGTAAACCTCTTTGTCAATAATGCCCCTTTGAAAGTAATTGAATTGAAAAAGAGAGATGGAGACAGAGCGATTGAATCAGATAAGATTCAGGTGGAATCAGAGAAATGGAAAGATTAAAAGAGGAGAAGGGGAAAGAACATGCTGAAGGTCACAGATGAGTTGGAGAGGAGAGACAGGAGAGTCTTTTTGAAAGCTTTAGTCTTTCTTTATACAACAGACTCAAGGCTAAACACACAACCCCTCACTTGCCCACATTCACTTTAATAGCACATACCATACACATCTGAAATAAGCACAATACAAGGTCAACCCAACCACTTTCACACCCTGACACAGCGGTTTGTGCTGTATGCTTTGTGCGTGTTTGTATGATGTTATTTGCAGTGTGTATGTGTGAGAGAGTGAGAGGCTTTTTTGCACCTCCCACTCCCTGAGTTACAGCTAAAGCTTTGGTGAGGATCAATATATTGCTATTATTTGTGTCTGTGTGCATGTACATGTAGAAGTTTCAAGAAAGTTTGTTGCTGTAACTCCAGTACTTCAGGAAGTATCCAGCAACAAAATAGTGATACAACAAAGACTCAACACCAGTGTGATTGTACCAACATATCAGTCCATCCACTATAGAAGAGTATTATTCACTGTCCAACACAGTGTTTGTTCCTGGGTAGTACGTGTTATTTCCTAATTGCTTTAAAAATTATAGAACATTTCTGTTTTTCCCAACATACTTTGCTTTTGTGACCAAGACAGTGATATTTTGGAATGTACATACTGTTGTGATCATACGTTTGCATATCCTGGCAGAAATTGTGATATTTTGGAATTGATTTTGAAAATATGACTGATCATGCAAAAACATATTTTATTTTAGGATAGTGATCATATAAAGCCATTTATTATCACATAGTTGTTTGGGTCCTTTTTAAATCATAATGATAACAGAAACACCCAAATGGCCCCAATTAAAAGTTTACATACCCTTGAATGTTTGGCCTTGCTACAGACACACAAGATGACACACACAGGTGAAAATGGCAATTAAAGGTGAATTTCTCACATGTTTTAAATTGCAATTAGTGTCTGTGTATAAATGGTCAATGAGTTTGTTAGCTCTCACTGAGCAGGCTAGATACTGAGCCATGGGGGCAGAAAAGAACTGTCAAAAGGTAATGGAACTTGCATAACAAGGTAATGGAACTTTATAAAGATGGAAAAGGATATGAAAAGATGTCCAAAGCCTTGCAAATGCCATACAGTACTGTTCAATCACTTATTAAGAAGTGGAAAATTCAGGGATCTCTTGATACCAAGCTAAGGTCAGGTAGACCAAGAAAGATTTCAGCCAAAACTGCCAGAAGAATTGTTCAGGATACAAAGACAAAACTACAGGTAACCTCAGGAGAAATACACGCTGCTCTGGAAAAAGGTGGTGTGGTTGTCAACAAGGCCAATAGTGAACAGAATTAACATCCCCACTGAGAAGCATGGTGGTGGCTCACTGATGTTTTGGGGGGGCATGAGCTCTAAAGTCAATCTTGTGGAAGTTGATGGCAAGATGAATGCATCATGTTATCAGAAAATACTGGCAGACAATTCGCATTCTTTTTGATGAAAACCGCTCTTGGACTTTCCAGCACGACAATGACTCTAAGCACAAGGCCATTGTTGACCCTCCAGTGGTTACAACAAATAAAGGTGAAGGTTCTGGAGTGGCCATCACAGTCTCCTGACCTTAATGTCATCGAGCCACTCTGGGGAGATGTCAAAGGAGCAGTTCATGCAAGACGACCAAAGACTTTGCATGACATGGAGGTATTTTGCCAAGACAAATGGGCAGCTATAACACCTGCAAGAATAATGCACACTGTCATTGGTGCGAAAGGGGGCAATACACATTATTAAGAAGGGTATGCAGACATTGAAACAGGAGTCAGTTAACTTTTTTTCTTTGTTGCCATGTTTTGTTTTATGAATGTGCCATTCTGTTATGACCTACAATTTAATGTGAACTCCATAAGAAATAAAAGGCATGTGTTTTTCCTGCTCACTCGTTTTCTTTACAAATGGTACATATATTACTAATTCTCCAAAGGTATGCAAAACTGTATTTCCAGTGAGACAGTGGGCAAAGTAGTGTATTTTTGTTCACATAAAGTCAGAAAAAAAGCATATGAATCCAAATTAGCATTACTGATTTTATTACAGTACCTAGTCTTTTTGTGTAAAAGTCTATTAGCAGGGCACATCTTGACGTGTCAATATTTGCCCAATCTGTCAGATTGCGAGGACATTTCCTGTGCACAGCCCTCTTCAGATCGTCACACAGATGTTCAATAGGTCTGGGCTCTGGCTGGTGTCATTCCTAAATGTTCATCTTCTTCTGGTGAAGCCATGCTTTTGTGGATTTGGATGTGTGCTTTGGGTCGTTGTCATGCTTCCTTTACATCTTCAGCTTTCTAACAGAGGCCTGAAGTTTTGTGCCAAAATTACACGGTATTTGAAACTGTTCATAATTCCCTCCACACTGACTAAGGCCCCGGTTCCAGCTGAATAAAAACAGCCTCAAAGCTTGATGCTGCCACCACCATGCTTCACTGTGGGTATGGTGTTCTTTGGTTGATGTGCAGTGCTTTTTTTGCGCCAAACAAACCTTTCGGAATTATGGCCGAAAAGTTCAACCTTGGTTTCATCAGACCTTCAACTTCAGCCGGGCTTGGATGTCTTTGTAAGAAAAGGCTTCTGTATTGCCACCCTACCCCTGACCAGTTTTCTTCTCGTCATTTCATCAATTTCGGAGGGATGTCCAGTCCAGTCTTTGTTGTGCCATGTTTTCTCCACTTGATGATGACTGTCTTCACTGAGTTCCATTGGTATATCTAATGCTTAGGAAATTATTTAGTACTTTTCAACTGACAGATATCTTTCAACAATGAAATCCCTCTGATGCTTTGGAAACCATGGCTTTTGCTCTGAGATGCAAAATGTCGGTAAAATGCAACAATTTATATTACTGGAAAGTTCTAGAAGTTACTGCTAGTTTACTCAGCAGTGAATCTATCTGGAATTTTTGAAAAATAGGTACATTTCAAAATATAACTGTTCTGGTGCCAAAAGCAAAGTTTGTGGGGAATAATAGCCATTTTCTATACTTATATCCCGAAAATTAGGAAATAACACTTACTACCTAGGAGCAAAAAATACATGAAAATGTGTTACATGGATAGAGGGACTAATGCATAGAGGGATTGATAGGGATGATAGATAGAGGAGGATGAGGAAGGGATGGATGGATAGATATAGGAGGATGGAAGGAAGAGGGATGGCTACAGAGATGGGTGGATGGATTAAGGTTGGACAGATGGAGGAATGGATGGATGGATGGATGATAGATGCATCGATGGATTGAGGAATAGATGGACGATTACAAAGAAAGAATAAATAGATGATACACTGTGTATGTAATCTGAATGATAAAACGATATGTTGAAGACTTCATACAGGATGATTCTTACGTTGGTTGTTTTATGTCCTCAGTTGCAACAACAGACCCAGTCTCAGTGTTGCTGTCTGTTACTGGTATCCCAGGACAACCATCAGCTGTTCTGTCAGGTACGACCCCTTCACATATGCTGTCAAATCCAGGGTCAGAGTCACTTCATTCCCAGGTCATTTTCATTTAATGCTTTTTGATCTGGGAATTTGAGTTATTTTCAGAATTTTTGGACACGTGTGACCTGAATTCCGGCCACGTGTGTTTCCAAGCCCAGTGTTTTTCCATTAGAATGGAATTTATGCAAATCTGACATTTTATATATATATAATGGGATGGGATGACAGCCCTATAGTTGGGAGGAAGTAAATGTCAATTTCCTACAGTTGAAATTGACATTTACAGATGTACAGTTGCAGTTTATATGTGTCTGTCTAGATGCTGGATGACCAGAGGTTTGGGTAAAATCTAGTACCACTGTTCAGTACATCGTTAAGCAGTGTCTTGATGTATTGAACGTAGACTGCCGGCCGGTCGGTATGGGCCACGGTCACTATGGGCCACGGTCGCTTAGGGCCACTGTCTGAGGAAACGCACTGTTCAGCATCAGTATCTGTAAAAACCTAACTTATCTCTTTCCAAGGTGGTTGGTGACAAAGTCCTGGAGGAAGAAATCAGCTTCCCTGTGAGTTCTAACCCCTGACCCGATATGACCCATTATACGTAACGTTTTATGGGCATGACACTTTGAGGTAAGGGAAATACAGAGGTCATGGGATGAGCGAACGTGCCTGTCTCTCCTTTCAGCTGATGTTTGGGCGTTTCGGCCAGGTGGTGGAGAAGAAGAAATCCATCACCCTGCAGGACGTGAGTGTGGTGAGTGGTCTTCCCAGGGTCACATCCTAGAGCCTGGTCCTTCCTGTTGTCAGAACAGCTGTCCATGTGGATCAGTGTGAATGCTGTTCATTCACAACTTATTTCCCTAGTTGTCTCATTGTGTATAATACTTATTTACATTTCTCTCTCCCCTCCTCTCTCTGTATTTCTCTAATGCTGTTTATTGGTGTATCTCTCTCTCATTTTCCCACTCTCTTTTTATTTTTATGTATCTCTTTCTCCCTGTCTCACTCTTTGTCTCCCTCTATAACTCTGTCAGGAGGAGCGTAGACAGTTGTCCAGTATGCTGGGTCGGGAGGTGTCCTCTATGCTGTGTGTCCCTGTGGTCAGCAGGGCAACGGGTCAGGTGGTGGCACTGGCCTGCGCATTCAACAAGCAGGGAGGACAACGGTGAGAGACACACGCACGCGCAAAGGACCCACAGACCCACGGGAGACTGCTTTCTAATAGACCTCTGTGTTCCATAGATAACAGGCTAGTGGAACTGGGCCAGAGAGAGCACTGCCATGAACCTCCTGTGTGTGTTCGTGTGTTTGTGTGTGTGTTTTAGGTCTAACTATACTCATGAGGACCAAATGTCCCCATGAGTACAGTAAAGCCAGAAGAAATTGGACTCATGGGGACTTTTTGCTGGTCCCAATGAGGCAAAAGTTGATTTCTGGCTCAGGTTTTAGGTGTAGGGAGTTAGAATTTGGGTTTCTTTAAGGTCCAGGCATTGTTGGTTAAGTTTAGGGTTAAGGTTAGGCATTACACATAGGTTAGGGTTAGGGTAAGATTAGGGTTAGGTTATGGTTAGGGTTATGGTAAGGGTTAAGGTTAGGGTTAGGGTTAAGATTAGGGCAAGGGAGCATGCAATTTCTATTTTCTGGTCTCCATGAACAAACTTGTGTGTGTGTGTGGGGGTGCATGCATGTGTGTGCGTGTGTGCGTGCCATATGATGGCCAATTCCTCTGTGTGCATGAGTGATTTTGTGTTCTCTATTGAACCTCAACAAGACAAGCTTCAGACCTGTCTTGGATACACCCTGTCAATGTGCACGCGCGTGTGCCAAGCCAGCATGCCAACTGGCAAACTTAGCCGACACAGAGCCCCTCTCAAGGGGCTCACCAACACACACAAGGCACACACAGAGGCACACACTGTGTGACGAGGAGGGAGGAATGTGAAGGATCGCTAAGGACAGCAGTAAACTCTCTGCTGACGTTTTGACTCTAGAATCCGAAAACATTTTGCTTCCGTTCTCTCTGTCCGTCACATAGCTCTCTCTTCCTCTTTCCCTCCCCTCTTCCCATTCTCCTGTCTGTTTTTTTCTCTCTTTCTTTGTTTGAGTGTAATATATTCTCCTCCCTACAAAGAATTATTAGCTTCAGACACACACACCGTGAATATGTGATTTCACCCAAAACACACACAAGAAAACACACACACATACAGTGTGATTGGTTCACTGTGAACACAGGAGAGGAAAACATCCCATAATATCCACAGCTGGGTACTAATGATAGGGGTGCCACACCATCTCCATAGTAACACTGACAGAGAGGTGATGTAGGGTATTGTTATATTACACTGTGTGGCACAAGGGTCCACAACAAGTGGCCCACAAGCCAAATATGGCCCACTGGTGACTCCTGAAATGATTCTCATTGAAATAAAAAAGAAACAAAAAAACATAAAATTGTTAGGAAATCATTACAAACGTTATGTACTTTAGTACTTGCGGTAATAAAATGAAATACATTATTTGTTCATGTAATAATTGTTACTTTCAGATATTATGTTTATAAAATCAAATGTGTTTTATAAAGCACTTTTTACATCATAAAGTGTTTTACCGATACCCAGCCTGAAACCCACAAAGAGCAAGCAACAACTGGGTTGATGAAGTGTTTAGGAATAATAGGGAAGGAACTTAAAGAGGAACCTAAAGAGGAACCAGACTCTGAGGGGTGGCCACTTCTCTTCTGGAATGTCCACAGATTATAAGAGTGCAGGATTATAATAATGGTTAAAGGTATGACCTGGTGGAAATAGAAAAGGGTTTTATGTTTTCCTTTACCTGTGGTCAATTTGGAGTGTAAATATAATTTGAGATAAATAATATAATTATATTCTGGCCCTAACCGACCATCTACTCAGACAAAAATGATCCGACGGCTACCTGCCCCTGTTGTAGCAGGTAGTTAAGCCTCCATATCTGCTCTTTTACTTCTCTTTTTCATCCACCTCCCATCCTCCCTGACTCTCTTCCCTGAACAATGTTCCTGTTTTAGGCTACTGCTTGTTAGGTATCGACCCTAGAGGCACGAGCTGCTGATGCTCTCTGTTTTTCGTGATAGTTCAGTGACTCGTTCACATCCCCGATTGGCCGAAAGTTTCACTTGCCTGATTTCTCACGTCTGAATCGGTCCCTGATTATTAGGGGAAAATGGATACGGAAAGACTGGAATTACTCTCAATTCAACCTCATTCAGAGGGCGTTGTTCCTTCCATCTGTCCTTCCATCCCTTTCACCTCAGCTGTCAGGCAGCAGCCCACCAATCTCCACTTCCTCTCACTCCCTTTTCCACACGTCTATCACTCTTTCTTTTTCACCTCAATCACACTCTCTCCATCTCTCTCGGTCCACCCACTCTCTTTTCTTTCCCGGATCCATCCTTCTATCATATTTCACATGCCATATGTTCTGCCAGACGGATATCTGATGCATCTAGGCTAAGACGACCCTGCATTCCAGGGAGCCTGTTGGTTCTTCATGTCAACAAGCCAGTCGGGGCCTTGTGCCAGTCTGCTGTCAGAAAACCGTATTTCCCAGAAACACCCCAGAGATAGAATTTCTCTGAGGTGATGATTAAGACATGGGGCTATAGGGCCAGTTTTTTTTCCTGATCATGTGACCTGGCCAAACACTCTAGAATGACTCTAGTTCTCCCCCGTGGCATAGTTTTGCTGGTAAGCAGGGTAAGTCATGTTAAATGTAATGTATTGACGTAAACGTCGGCCCTGTGACACATACCTTTACCAGCTGACATTAATGTATTGACAGAAATGTCAAGCCGTTGGCACGCATCATTTCCCATTGACTTCACTGTATTGACAAGCAGTGAGCGGCCAACCTGACACCCAACTGCTGTGCAGTGTTGCCCCCTGCAGTCACACATATGTAACTACACTGACGTAAATGTATGGCACCTTTAACTGCCTTCCCATCTGGCAGGTCTTTCCTGCACCTGTTTTATCTGTTCAGTCAAGTTTTCTCAACTTGGGACTTAAAATGATTCACTTTGGAACCCGATGTGTTGTAGACACACGGAGGAGGACGAACATAAGATCCAGCACTGCTTCTGTTACACCTCCACGGTCCTCACATCAACGCTGGCCTTCCAGAAGGAACAGAAACTCAAAGTGGAGTGCCAGGCGCTGTTGCAGGTGGCCAAGAACCTCTTCACTCATCTGGGTGAGTTTTCCTCCAGTTTCCTCCTCTCCTCTCCTCTTCCCTCCTCTTCTCTTCGCCTCCACTCTCTATTCTCCTGGTTTAGATTGAATCCTTACAACCCACATTAATATCCACCTATTTTGTCCTGTTTATTTCTCTCCCCCTTTCGCTCTCTCTCTCTCCCTCCCTCTCTCACTTACTGTCTGTAGATGATGTATCGGTGTTGTTGCAGGAGATAATAGTGGAGGCCAGGAACCTTAGTGATGCAGAGATGTGAGTTCTTTATGACCCGTAAAAACAGCATTAACAGTACAGATTACATGCTTTCCAGATTAACTACTGCTAAGATAAGTAAATAAAAAACATTTTTCATCTCCATTGCTTTCTGTCTTTTCCCCAATTCTAACTCCCTACACCTTTTTCTGCCTCTCTCTCTCTCTTTCTCTCTCTCTCTCTCAATCTCTCTACCTGTCTTTCTGTCTCCGCCTGTCTCTCTCTGTGTAGTTGCTCTGTGTTCTTACTGGATCAAGTGAGTCATGAACTGGTTGCCAAGGTGTTTGACGGGGGCGTGGTCAGCGATGATGAGGTAAAATCCATGTGCAGAACATTTCTGTTTGGTGATGGGGATGCTAATGACGAAGATGATAACAGTATTGTATGTGTGCGTGTGTGTGTGTGTGTGTGTGTAGAAGGAGTTCCGTATCCCTGCGGACCAGGGCATCGCAGGTCACGTAGCTATGACTGGGCAGATCCTGAACATTAAGGATGCATACTCTCATCCTCTGTTCTATCGGGGAGTGGATGACAGCACAGGCTTCAGAACACGCAACATCCTCTGTTTCCCTATCAAGGATGAGAACAACGGTGAGAAATGAACAACATTCTACTTAGCAGTTTAACTGGACTCAGGGGCTGCTCTCTACTTCGGTACACATCTTATCTCTCACACTTATTTTTCATTTAATTATTTTCAATTACATGGAAAGACAGGTTACTTATTGTGGGTAGACCAATGGCAGACAATAACAATAATAACAGTGGGTTTGGTATACCAAGA
Organism: Esox niger; assembly: GCA_016801105.1. Classification (NCBI taxonomy): domain Eukaryota; kingdom Metazoa; phylum Chordata; class Actinopteri; order Esociformes; family Esocidae; genus Esox; species Esox niger. The sequence goes on from JACXGJ010010728.1 coordinate 19,569, forward strand.
AAGAAATGTCTATTTAAAAAAATCTTCGAGTCATTGAGGTTTTGAGGCTGATGTATGGTAACTTGAACCTTCAGCTCCCTCCACAGATTTTCTGTGATTAAGGTCCTCAATGTGCTTCTTCATTTGTTGCCTTGACCGTGTGTTATGGGTCATTGTTATGCTGGAATATCCTTCCCCGACACATTCTCAATGCCCAGGCTGAGGGAAGGAGGTTCTCACCCAAGATGCCAAAGAGATTGATTTTGGTCTCATCTGACCACAACATTTTCACCCAGTTCTCCTCTGAATCATTCAGATGTTCATTGTCAAACTTCAGGCGGGCCTGTACATGCGCTTTCTTGGGCAGGGGGACCTTGCGAGCGCTGCAAGATTTCAGTCCATCACAGTGTAGTGTGTTACCAATAGTTTTTTTGGTGACTATGGTCTAAGCTGCCTTCATCCATTTGCGAATAATCACACCAACTGTTGTCACCTTCTCACTAAGCTGCTTGGCGATGGTCTTGTAGACCATGTGTAGGTCTACAATCTCCAGCCTTGTGTAGGTCTACGATCTTGTCCCTGACATCCTTGGACAGCATTTTGGTCTTGGCCATGGTGGAGAGTTTGGAATCTGATTGATTGATTGCTTTTATGGGTAGGTGTCTTTTAAACACATAACAAGCTGAGATAAGGAGTACTCCCTTTAAGAGTGTGCTCCTAATCTCAGCTCGTTACCTGTATGAAAGACACCTGGGAGCCAGAAATCATTCTGATTGAGGGGATCAAATACTTATTTATCTTATTAAAATGCTAATCAATTCATAACATTTTTGACATGTGTTTTTCTGGATATATTTGTTGATATTCTGTCTCTCATGGTTCAAATAAACCTACCATTAAAATTATAGATTGATAATTTCCTTGTCAGTGGGCAAACGTACAAAATGAGCAGGGGATCAAATACTTCTTTCCCTCACTGAATATACATGCATCTATACATAAATATACTGTACTCTAATTTACATAAAGTTAATAAATACCCAATTTAGAAATGTAATAATGCTCTACATTAATAATCTAATTTAACAAACAAAATGATTGATATTGCTGTTATGATTACTTTCAGTATAATACTTTGAATGAATTGCACATTTATGTGTCCCATCTGAGCTTTTGGGAAGCTGGAACATACTGTGCTGTCGGTTATATAAAATAACACCCTTCCTCTAAAAATATGTGTGTCTCTGACATTCAACCTCACTGCACAAATAGTCAGTGCATGTGTACTCAAAAAGGCTGATGTTAATACCAAGTTAGTTATAATTACTTTACATTTGATATATTTATTAACTTGGGATCTGCATTCCTTATGCAAAATCATCTATTTAGTTTACTGTCGCTACCCACCTTTGGCAGTAAATATCTCTAACAATGACAGGCGAGATCTGGAACATGCTGTTTTTCTGTTCTACCTCATCATTAATTGCATCCACCTGATATCCCAGGTCTAAACAAGTCCATGATTAGACAGTTGCAATGAGAAAATGGAGTAGTGTTTAATACCCCCGGGCTACAGTATGGCCTGATCACCTGTTCAAGTGGAGACAGCATCTGGCTGTCCACACACAAGGACTAGATGACCTATCATCCACACACAAGGACTAGATGATCTAGCATCCACACACAAGGACTAGATTACCTATCATCCACACACAAGGACTAGATTACCTATCATCCACACACAAGGACTAGATGATCTAGCATCCACACACAGGGACTAGATTACCTATCATACACACACAAGGACTAGATGACCTAGCATCCACACACAAG
>JACXGJ010010729.1:0-21273 GCA_016801105.1 Esox niger
AGTGATCAATAGTGTAAAAAGCAGCACTTAGATCAAGAAGCAACTGGATGGATGCGGAACCTTTGTCTGAGGCCAATTCAAAGGTAATTTGTTATCTTCACCAGTGCAGTCTCAATACTATGATGGGGTTTGTTACAACTAAAGTGCAGTCCCACTTCACTCGTTGAGCGTAGTTTATTTGTTAACTTTGCAACTGTACCAATGATAAAAGATTTATTGTTTTGTTCACCTCAATCAGGTTGGAGAAATACACTGATTGAGAAGATGTGAGTGCTTTTCAGTATTTTAGTGTGCTGAATAAAAAAATATATATAACAAGAACATAAAGCAATAATATACATAACATGGTTTCTTCTGCCAGATACACAAGGAATGCTATCCCTTGCCTCCTTATCGCACTTCACGTGGCTCTCGTCAGCCTGACTCTTTTCTCAGTAGAGCAGCTGCATACTAGTCCTGCTGCTCCTGTCCTCACTGAAGGATGGCCCGGTTAGTGTTGTTCATGTCCTTTAGCAGGTTAAGGAAGTCTGTGTCTTTTCCTCTTTCCTAAGAATAAAAATAACACCAAAACACACCGCAATAAATTAATACACAAGCACAGTCAGCGTAGCCTACAGGAGTTTTGAAAAATTCCTTGAACCGAGTAATCACTTGATCAAGTTGTCAATGTTAAGTGATTATTAAAGACATACAAACGTTAACTAGAATGCCATTAATTATTGTTTCTGAAATGTACTATTTAGTTGGTTAGCAACGTGGCTAATAAATACCATCCCTATTATCGGCCACCTTACAATTTCCAAAAACGATTTCCAAAACATTATAGCATTTAACATGCATCATGTGAAACATGTGATTAACCTTAAACCGACAGGTTATCCAGTTTCTGTGTCTTCCACAATGGCTTTCAACAACGTAGCAGCCTAGTCAATCGTTGCCACAGCGCCAGAGAAGGCTGGCCTGTGACCCTGCAACACATCTAGATGGTCAAACCATTTGCTCCACCAATCAGAGCCGCTTCTGTTATTGTGATCCTCGATTTTAAGCATCTCCCGGCACTGTTTCCTGGTGTGAAAAATGTTCACCCCACTTAACTTGCAGGGTAATTTCGCAAAAACCTTATTATTACGAATGACTGTTTAAAGTCCCTGCTGTATTTGGTCCTCAGCATGAACACAAAAAGAACTGGACTTTGTCCTTGGTCCATCTGTCGTTCGATTTCTTCTCCATGAAAAAGGAATTCTGTTTGCAAGCACATTTTATTCCACTACGGTGGGGATGGCTACAGACATTTTAAAATGGCAGTTGAAAACATCAGAAATGTTCAGCACCGCAAGCCCCACCCCAAAAGTTCTGGTACTGAGAAAGTCCTATCTCCCGAACCAGGAGAATCCAATTGAGAACCTCTGGGACATTATGTATCGATGCATCCATTGCCACCAAGTAGTGCCACAGACTGTCCAGGAGTTCAGAGATGCCCTGATCCAGGTTTTGGAGGAGATCCTCTTGGACACCATCTGCCATTTCATCAGAAGCATTCCCAGATGAGATGGGTGTTCACCATGAAATGTATATTTAATCAGAAAGAATTGTATATTTAATGTGTATTTAATTATGTCAGATAATCTTTTTTATCTGACATAAAAAGTTTAGTTATTCCATATTTTGGTTTACAGTAAGTCATGCATGTAGTAGAAAAAAACAATTAAAAAGGAATAAATGTAGATAAAAAAAATAGTGAACCCCAAGTTGCAATGATTAAATCTGTAAGTACTGTATATCAGTACTGGGTATCAAATAAACCTATCAAAGGAAGGATCTGTTGGAAAGACTTCAGACAGGACTTGGAAAAAAAAACAAGAAACATGGTTATGGCGTTATTTATGTAATTGAATGTTAAACACACCGTGCTGAGAGGAAAGATCACAAGAGGCCATCAGGATTAGTGTAGTGGGAGCACACCAGTCTGTAGAAGACTAACAAACCATCTGAACCAGATTTGAGTTCAATCAGTCCGAAATGCCGAGATACAGTGCTATACAGGTATTAATCTACAAATCACTGAGATGCATTATTACAATTATGAACCAACACAACGATCTCATGTACCATGCCTATCAGCCAATCTGCAACCGGTTAATAATCTTACATAAAAAATATAAATGGAAAATATTGCCATATTTTGACATTAATATATTAATTATAACTACTAATAGATCAATTAACACATAGTAGATAAATAGTATGAAGTTGGGAGGGTGAAGTCCTATGGTCATATTGTTTTTGTCCAATCAGAAATGCCTGAAATCTCTATAGCAATTCAGTATGAAATAATAATAACATAATATCATTGCTTATAACAAGAGAAGGAAATTGCTAAAATCTTGCAGGTATCATATACTAGCAACCATAAGTCAAATGGCAATGGAGAAAGCTATCAAAAGCTATAAGTAGCTAATAAACAACACCTCTTAATCCAAATTTCAAGTAGCTACATATTATTGCCAGGAACAGTCTAACTAAACACACACACACATATCCATGCAAGGGAATATTACACACAACTAAAAACATAACCGTGACTTTTGGTTTACTTTTAGTTACCATGGAAACACTTTTGCAAATGTGAACACGTTCTCCTGAGTGTCCAAAATAAAATAGAGTCAGATCAATAATTGATTTACAATATCATAACGTTTTGATGGATTATTAACTCAAATCTAACAGGCTTTCATACAAATCTGTAATTGACCTTCGGATCCTGAGTCGGATGAAGCATGATGGCCACGAATCTCGGATTATATGATATACAATGAGGGAAAAAAGTATTTAGATCATCTGCTGATTTTGTACGTTTGCCCCTTGAATAAAAAATAAATAAAATTGGTAGGTTTATTTGAGCAGTTACAGATAGTATAACCAAAGAAATCCACAAAAACGCTTGTAAAAATTTTATAAATTGATTTGCATTTTAATGAGGGAAATAAGTATTCCCTCATTAAAGACTGTGTTAAGTCTGCAAAACATGATTTGGTACTTGGTGGCAAAACCCTTGTTGGCAATCACAAAGGTCAGGATCCTTGTAGTTGGCCACCAGGTTTGCACACATCTCAGAGGGGTTTTTGCAGTCCTTTTTGCAGATTTTCTCCAAGCCATTAAGGTTTCGTGGCTGACGTTTAGCAACTCGAACCTTCATCTCCCTCCACAGATTTTATATGGGGTTAAGGTCTAGAGACTGGCTAGGCCACTCCACGACCTTAATGTGCTTCTTTTTTAACCACACTTTTGTTGCATTGGCCATGTGTTTTGAGTCATTGTCTTGCAGGAAAACCCATCCACGACTCATTTTCAATGCCCTGGCTGAGGGAATGAGGTTCTCACCCAAGATTTGACGTTACATGGCCTAGTCCATTGTCCCTTTGCTGCGGTGAAGTTGTCCTCTCCCCTTATCAGAAAAACACCCTGAAAGAATAAAGCTTCCACCTCCAAGTTTGATGGTGGGGATTGGTGTTCTTGGGATCATAGGCAGCATTCCTCCTCCACCAAAGACCACAACACTTTCACCCAGTTATCCTCCGAATCATTCAGATTTTTCCTGGCAAACTTCAGACGGGCCTGTACATGTGCTTTCTTGTGCAGGGGGACCTTGTGGGCGCTGCAGGAGTTCAGTACTTCACGGCGTTGTTTGTTACCAATTATTTTCTTGGTGACTACGGTCCCAGCTGCCTTGATCCTCCTGTGTAGTTATGGGCTGATTCCTCACCGTTTTCATGATCACTGCAACCCCACATGGTGAGATCTTGCATGGAACCTCTGACCGAGGGAGTTTGTCAGTTATTTTGTGTTTCTTCCATTTGTGAATCATCGCACCAACTGTTTGGCGATGGTCTGAGATTGCCATTCCAGCCTTGTGTAGGTCTACAATTTGGTTCCTGACATCCTTGGACAGCTCTTTGGTCTTGGCCATGGTGAAGAGTCTGGAATCTGATCGTTACTTGTATAAAAGACACCTGGAAAATCTTTGATTGAGAGGAGATGAAATACTTATTTCCTCATTAAAATGCAAATCAATTCATAAAAATTTTGACATGTGTTTTTCTGGATATAGTTTTTGTTATTCTGTCTCTCACTGTTCAAATAAACCTACCATTAAAATTATAGACTGATCATTCCTTTGTCAGTGAGCAAACGTACAAAATCCGCTGGGGATCAGATATTTTCCCTCACTATATGTGAAATACCGACTATCTGAATTTATATTACAAGAATTAAAGACCAAGATAATAATAACTGATAATATAATTAACAATTGCTATGCTTTGCTTTTGGTTTTAGATGTATTTCAGCTTGACTGAAGTAGTTTTTCAAGGTTCACGTAGCCTATTTACAAAGCTTTTAATTGAGAAATGTGATCGAATAGGTTTATGTTACAAGGCTTATGTTTATTGAAACATTTTATGTTTATGTCACAAAGCTGGGTGTATAGCGGTGGAGAGGACAGACCAGGCGCAGGCATGGGTAGCAGTTGGAGCACTCTTTAAAAAAAACACAAAACAACAGAAACACAGAGTACTGAGGCCAAACTACTAACTGAAAAGGAACACAAAGAAACAGCACTCACCACATACATCTGACGACATGGAACAATGAATAACATCTGAGGGGAGCAGAGGAGACATTTAAAACACATACTAATGGCTTGATTGGGACCTGGTGTGAACAATGATTGACAAGACAAGACAAATGGATGGTACCGGGGTGAGTTCATGACTGTTGGAAAGATTGAGAATGCGGGAGATGGCGGAGCAGTCCGTCACCTCACCGTCACAGTTTATTGTCAAAGTATTTATTTAAAGCATTAAATAGGCAACCAAGGATTACTAGGCTACTGTTGTTTTGTTTTTTATGCCTTCATTAAATTAGCTTGTTACTGCTTACCCAAGTATAATTTAGTATAACTATTCATCTGTTCATTTCCATGTTTGTAAACTCTAGAATTGTGTTGGCAAGTTTATAACCCTGAAGTAATGTGAGTGGCTATTTTGAAAGCCAAGGAAGTGCAAGCCTTTATTTTGGCCAATGACAGACATTCCATGTTTAGCTCCACCCACAAGAGAAAGGTCGAAATATAATTTTATAGTATGTGAATTTATATTAAATAAAATAAGTCAAAATCTATTTTTTCGTAAAATAATAAAATAATGGATAATCAAGCGTGTTTCTTGTTTCTGCTTGTATCATTTTGATGGGACAAAGAATTTTACTTACATATGTTGACCCACACCCTTGTTGTTGCACTTGTAGATGATAGTGCTTAATCAGTAACTTTGATATGTGGCTGTTCTTTTTCATGACTGCTGGATACTTGATCTGCTGATGCAAAGCAACATGCTCTACTCGACCTCACAACCTAAGGATACCATATTTGTCAAAGATAATATTTCAATCTGTGCAGCTTACTGGCCTTATCCTTGGTTGTCATTTCCCTCTTGAATTTTAGACATTGGATTTCTTCAGAGGTTGCTTCCTGGACAATGCTTAATGCTTAATTTCTGCATGCTTTCTCACTTTGAGACATGTGGATTCATTGGTTCTTGATGGCAAACCTTTAAGCTCTTTGACACATCATTTAAGTCTGGCGATGGCTTTGACTAACCTTGTCCAACTGAAGAACTTAAGAAGCAATCAAGCAGTGAATCTTCTGTTGTCAAGGTCTGTATGAAAGCCTTAGGGAATTCTGTGTCTTCAACTACACTCCCACCTTTATATCTCCACTGGGAAGCTAGTCAGGCCAGAGTATGGACCAGTAAACCAGTGGGAAGCAATGAGCTCTTTCGCTTTGAATCCCCTTGAAACGTGGTCGGATGGATTTTCTTCAGAGGTCACGTGTCTCCATTGACTTGGATTGGTACTTTCCTTGATACACTGAATGCGATTTGCCAAACCTATGTGAAATCTTCTGGCATCGTTGTTCGACATATCCCAAGACAACCCATGAGACTGTCGAAAAGAATTCCTGAGCATCCTCCTTTCTGAGCAGGTCACTTGTACGGACAGCAACAACCACTGCTGACAGCTCATGTCTTGGTACATTGGTGAATATTGTGGGGGCCACTCTGGCCTTGCTCATTACTAAAGAACTGTGGATTTGCCTTGACACACTGATTGCTGTCAAGCAAGTACATTCTCCATACCCTAAGACACTTGCCTCTAAGATGTGATGGAGTATATTTGAACTTCTTTAAACCCTGCTGGAAGATAACATTGCTGAATTTAGAGATCAGCTAGCTTCTGTAGGTCCAAGAGCCAGGACTTCCATATTGGCTGAATATTATGTGATCGACAAGATCAGATCCCATGTATCGATCAAATGTATTTATAAAGCCCTTTTTATATCAGCAGGTTTCACAAAGTGATTTTACAAAATACACCTTAACACCTCAATGCGCAGACAACAATACTGTTGAATTTCAGTGGCTAGGAAAAACTCCCTAAGACAGACGAAATTTAAGAAGAAACCTAGAAAAGAACCAGGCTCAGAGGGGTAGCCAGTCCTTTTCCGGCTGGGCGAACATATTAAGAGTACAAAATGTAATCATTAATAAAAGCATGTGGGCTGAATCCAAAGTCTGTAGTTTGTGTCTTTTGTGAAATAGTGCATTTGAAAAAGAAAACTAATGTGAAAAAAGGCAGTGCAGAGATGATGCTATTAATGACAGTATCCAACACTGACTTGGTTGACATTAATGACTGATCTGCACCCAAAAAATTATCTGTACTTCTGGATGACAATATGGAGGATTTATTTTCACAGGTTCCCCCTGTGTGTCTAGAATTTCTGCCTTTTCTTGCAAGAAAAAGGTGTTTTTATTTTGTTTGTCCAGAAGTGCATATACAAAAAGTGAGGGAAGTGCATATTCTGTTTACACTTAGGAGAGCATGAGGTCTCGGCCCACAGAAAGACTTGTTACTTTCCCTATCCAAAGTTTCTTCGTAAATTTCGGCCTTTCAAACGAAACAATTTTTATCATTTGCACAAATCTGAGTCGCTCTGCTATCAACTTGTCCATGGATTTTCAACATGTGCGAATGTCATGGCTTGATTTCTCACAAAACACACATCCTTTGCACCAATCTGGCCTTTATTCAGAGCTGCTTGCAAGCACCTTTGCACCAGCACTTCGCGTCTTTGGTGATTTCCCCTTTTCTCCATCACTAGACTTCAGAGCATGAAGAGAAGTCACAGGACTACAAGCTATCTTGGCTTCCTTCATGACAAACTCAACAAACGGACTGAAGCTAGGGAAGGACTTGGTTGCTTCCTTAATCTCAATGACTTTTCTGTTCCATCTGGCTGTTAACCAATCAGGAAGCTTGGTGAGCATTCTTTGGTTTTCACCAAAATCATTTAGGAAGGCCTGACTCTTAATCTGAGACATTGCTGCTTGACAGCCTCGAAAGAACTCTTAGTACAACGCTGTCCTTGGGTCCTATCTTTGGCCCTGAGGTGAGCTTTTCCCTGAAGGCTTTAGCAATCACAAAGTAGTTGCCAAATCTTTCTTCCAGGATGTCCCATGCTGAATGGTAGGCTGCATCTGTGCCTAACAGGAAATAACTCTCAATGGTTTTCTTTGCAGGTCCGTCGATCAGCTTGCTGTGGTAGTAGACATTCTCATTCACTGGAATGTTCTTCCTGCCTACCAATGGTTGGAAAGATATTTTCCAGTCTTTGTACCTTAGTCTCCACTGAAGAACACTCTGGTACTGGGAATGCTCTGGTACTTGGAGATGGCTTGCATTGATGGACTCTGCTATTGGGTTGGGGTTAGGGATACACCCTCCTTGTTACATTACTTTTCTTAATAGGCCTATAATACATTGTTCCGTTGTCAGAACACTAAACTGACAATCAGAAAACTATTGTAAGACTATTTAAAAAAATTACCCTGTTTTCCTAATTAATCCGCCAACAGCCCATGCCAATTAGCGTTGGTACCCAAATGGTACCCAGACTCTAATAGCCTCTCACGGAATGCCTGACGTCAATTGATGAATGTGCAATACTCCCAGATATATAATCAGACCTTGGTTGAATTTCAAATACTTACAAATGAAATACAAGTTTTCCATGACCATTCAAAAACTATATTAGGCTATTATTGAAACATAATTCAAACAATATAGGTTACTTATCACATTGAATAAGAGATTCAGCTTATTGTGTAGCCTAATACACCAAATGTAAATCTACGAATGTATTATTCTAAAAAGGTATTCACTAAACCAAATACCAAGGATATTGTTTAGTAGTCACAACGCACTAATTTAAGGTATTATAGAGTTACTCTTTTTATTTTAGTAGAAAAACAGAAACTAAATCGCACACTCATCTCGCTTAGAATTGTCTCTGCTTATTTTACTGAAGATTAGGAAATAGCTTATATGTTGATTAATTTTTTTTCAGTTGTTACACACATCTACCTCAGGAAACTAGTTTAATCAAACCTAATGAATAGCAATGACTTCAATGGATGAATATGCAATAACCAGACTCATCAACCCAGACAGACCTCTATGCATGTGACTGAAGTGTGATAGGGTAGAAAATGTATATAATCTGAACTCGTGAACAGGTGCACTGTAAGGACAGCGCAGACCTCGCCAGGTCCAATATCCACTAAAAACCTGAGGCCACTGAGGGAACAACACTGGTGTTCAGTGCAATGTACATAGTCTTGTGTTATTCATCTTGTTTTGTCTGTTTGTTTTTAAGAATTTTTTTAAACTGTATGTGTAAACGTTTAAACGCAAGGCTCAGCTGATCCTTGTTGATATTAAGGTTTAATAAAAGTATCAGGAATGTTTTTACATTCACTATGTTAGAGAAGAGGAAGTGAGACATCATTAGACCCAACTACTATCATTCTGATGTCTATAGGAGTGCTACTGCATATCCCTAATGCCTAACTGAATTATAAACCAACTCTTCTCTCATTTCACTTTTGGTGAAACCATCTTATAAAACATGTACAAACTAAATGTTTGATATTTCAGAAAAAAGTGATTTAACTCCAGCATTCCGGAGGCCCCTCTACTGTTGACATTGAGACTGGTGTTTTTGCAGGTGCTGTTTAATGAAGCTGTCAGATGAAGTATCTGTGGTAAGCTGTGAGGCATCTGTTTCTCTAACTAGACACTAATACATTTGTCATTTTCTTGTCCTATTTTCTGAGAACGAAAATAGACTGAAGACAGAGAACAAAGTTCTTTGTTTCTTGCCATTTTGAGCCTGTAATTGAACTCACAATTGCTGATACTAGTCTAGAGAAGGCCAGTTTTATTGCTTATTTAATCAGCAAACCAGTTCTCAACTGTGCTAACATAATTGCAAAATGGGTTTTTAATGGTCACATAGCCTTTTAAAATTATTTATTTGGATTAGCAAACACAACGTGCCATTGGAAAACAGCACTGATGGTTGCTGATAATGGGCCTCTGTACGCCTGGGTAGATATTCCATTAAATATCTCATGTTTCCAGCTACAATATTCATTTACAATAACAATGTGTACACTGCATTTGTGATAAAAAAATAGTTTCTTTTATCAAAAACAAGGACATTTGGAAGTGTTCCCAAACCGTTGAACGACAGTGTACATCGAAGTTCTATATGTGCGGCTCTGTTTTTTCTCTATTTCAGTGTCTGCCAAACCTGACCAAACATCTGTAGTCTAGAAGCATCAAAACCAGGGTCACAATTTTTTCCTGACATGTCAAGTAACCAGAGCACTGCCTCAGCACAAGAGGAGCTGGACTCTGAAAGGTAGCCAGTCTCTTTTGTTTGGGTCGGGTAAAGGTTAGAAGAGTACATCTCCACATAAATATTGCATGTTTAGATGACCAACAGTTTCACAAACACAAGTGAGCTTTGTCCATAGCTTTTAGTCAGAATCCAGATCCGCTGCTGGTGTACACAGATGACCTGCAAGACCTCCCACATAACTAGGTAGCAACAACTTGCCAATCCAGGTAGTCCCAAGGTTCGTTTAGAAGACTCATAGACTCCTAAGAATTAGTAGGACAAAAAAGAAATTAGAGGGACGACTTCTTATCAACACAGAAGATAATTTAATTTAACCCTATACAACATAGGCCAGCAAGGGCTGTGCAATGAGTAAAAACCTCACTCCCCAACGCCTTAAGAGGCACTCTAGCGACAGACGCTAGGGTGCATGGGTTTTAGCCTCCCATTCTCAGGACCCGGGTTCCAGTAGGACCTGTTCCACCTAGTCCCCCAGCAGGTACAGTATAATATTGCAGCGTAAAGCTAGGGACTGAGGTAAGAGGTCTCAAAACTTGATAAAGACCTGGTAAATCCATATGATTAGGCAGTGTTTGCTCGCTAACTAGTGTAAAATCTAGCCACTTATTGTTGTACCTGATATAATGTTGATGTAATGATATAATGATATAATGTATTATGTTAAGTCAGCAGCAGACACAAGTTATATTTACAGTTAGTGGAAAGTCATTGGTAAACACAGCAAACCATAAAAGACCAAACATTACTACTCTGCAGGTTTCTACACTAAACCAATTTTGCATTAGATAAGATTTCATTAAAAAGTCATTAAATGCCAGACAATGTAAATGCATAATGCAAAAATGTAGGCAGCAAGCTAAGATGAATGATATCAAAACTGTGATCACAGTTTTCTTTAATTTTTTCAGCTAAACTTCTCCTGTAAATGTTTTTGCTTTGAAATTAAGTTTTTGGTCAAACATATATTTTTTATTGTTTGCCAACCACTGGTTCTGTAGTAAGCCAATTAATCAGCTGTGTAAGCCATGAAAGGAAGCTTTACTATTCTTGGATAATGGAATGGTGAACCTTGAAGTCCTGGAGCAAACATTTTCAGCTAGGCTAGATTTTTTTAAATTATGACTAATATAGACATCAATCCAGATTGTTGCATTAAAAAAAATGTCTTATTACAAGGTTGTCATTAGGTTGCATTTTAAGATGGCTGGTACTTCAATGTATTGTATACAGTGGGGAGAACAAGTATTTCATACACTGCTGATTTGGCAGGTTTTCCTACTTACAAAGCATGTAGAGGTCTGTAATTTTTACCATAGGTACACTTCAACTGTGAGACGGAATCAAAAAAAATAACAATCCAAAAAATCTCACTGTATGATTTTTAAATAATTAATTAGCATTTTATTGCATGGCATAAGTATTTGATCACCTACCAACTAGAAAGACATCCGGCTCTCACAGACCTGTTTCTTTAAGAAGCCCTCCTGTTCTCCACCCATTACCTGTATTAGCTGCAACTGTTGGAACTTGTTACCTCTATAAAAGACACCTGTCCACACACTCAAACAGACTCCAACCTCTCCACAATGGCATCAGGGATAAAATTGTAGACCTGCACAAGGCTTAGACCTGCGCAAGCAGCTTGGTGTGAAGGCAACAACTTTTGGCACAATGATTACAAAATGGTAGAAGTTCAAGATGACGGTCAATCTCCCTCGGTCTGGGACTCCATGCAAGATCTCACCTCATGAGGCATCAATGATCATGAGAAAGGTGAGGGATCAGCCCAGAACTACACGGCAGGACCTGGTCAATGACCTGGTCAATGACCTGAAGAGAGCTGGGACCACAATCTCAAAAAAGATGAAATACTGCAGCTCACGCAAGGTCCCCCTGCTCAAGCCAACGCATCTCCAGGCCCATCTGAAGTTTACCAATGACCATCTGGATGATCCAGAGGAGGAATGGGAGAAGGTCATGTGGTCTGATGAGACAGAAATATAGCTTTTTGGTCTAAACTCCACTCGCCATGATTGGAGGAAGAAGGATGAGTATAACCCCAAGAACACCATCCCAACCGTGAAGCATGTAGGTGGAAACATCATTCTTTGGGGATGCTTTTCTGCAAAGGGGACAGGACCACTGCACCATATTGAGGGGAGGATGGATGGGGCCATATATTGCGAGATCTTGGCCAACAACCTCCTTCCCTCAGTAAGAGCATTGAAGATGGGTTGTGACTGGGTCTTGACAACCCCCCGAAACACACAGCCCGGGCAACTAGTGTGGCTCTGTAAGAAGCATCTCAAGATCCTGGAGTGGCCTACCTAGTCCACAGTCCTGAACCCAACAGAAAATCTTTGGAGTGAGCTGAGAGTCCGTATTGCCCAGCGACAGCCCCAAAACCTGAAGGATCTGGAGAATGTTTGTATGGAGGAGAGGGCCAAAATCCCTGCTGCTGTGTGTGCAAACCTGGTCAAGAACTACTGGACACGTATGATCTCTGTAATTGCAAACAAAGGTTTCTGTACCAAATATTAAGTTCTGCTTTTCTGATTTATCAAATACTTTTGTCATGCAATAAAACGCAAATTAATTATTTAATAATCATACAATGTTATTTTCTGGATTTTTGTTTTAGATTCCGTCTCTCACAGTTACCTGTGTACCTATGATAAAAAGATCTCTACTAGCCGTATTAGTAGGAAAACCTGCAAAATCAGCAGTATATCAAATACTTGTTCTCCCCACTGTATGTACAGTAAATGCAAGACTGTTTAATTATTAAGTCTAAACTAGTGTCCCTAGTTTTGAGAATCCTACTCACCAACAAGTGTAGACACTTTAATAAACTATTTGTCACAGTTAGGATAGAGAGCTAACATTGTCCATTTTGTGCAGATTGAAATTGATAGGACACTTCCTTCCTATTAAATAGTTTATTTTTGGAAAATAGCATGTTGCTGTGCAAGTTAGAAAGCATGAGTAAGAGCTTTTTAATTGGATTAAGAATAAATTAATGTGCAAAAGATGAAAAACAACATGTGGCCTCAGGTGGCTTCACAGCTACACAATATCAGTAAACTGTGGCCTCAATTCCATACAGCTTTCCTAAGTGAACCTCCTTACATAAAGATGGAAAGAGAGACCTATCCTGTCCTATCGTGTTTTGTCCATTTTGGCGGAACGATATATGTGCACGCAGCTAATAAGCCAATCAGGCCTGCCAAACAGAAGCGCCTGAAACCTCAACAGAGGACCATTAAAGCTTTGGCCCCAGCTACAAAAACAAAACGTATCCACCCGAGACCACAGAGGGGACAGGAAACAGGCTACTTTTAGCAACCCAAAATTCAAGCCAAAAAGAATAGCAGGAAAATCCGACTTGATTTGCGAAAAACTTGCCTGAGGCCTTTTGAAGTGCGCCCACTTATAAACTATTCTGATACTCAGACTAGCAACACCAAGGCCTATCGTTTGAAGGCTGGGTTATCCTCGGCCGTGTGTCCTGTTGTGAACCAATTGTTTCCCATTTCACTTGGTGAGTTTCTTTTACTGGAAACTGACATGGCTTTATTATCCTCCAGGGCCTGACTCTATTGTTCAGACGATTGGCGGACATGTTTAATAGTTGTTTCAAGTTAGGAACTTTTTACTTTGTTATTAGTTATCTTCAGGTCTTACAATAACTTACCTCTTGATCAAACAGGTTGCTTTTGTAAAGTAAAATTAGATTTTATTTTAACATTTATAGAAGAACATGTTAATATTATCAACAGATCAAGGTGGAGTAGAGTGGCAAGTGAAGCGTGAACAGTTGGGTTGTCAAAGGTGATGCGAGGGTGTCCCTCCTAAAGAATATGAGGATGACCCCCTGCTTATCCACTGCCATTTCCTCTACCCTCTCAAGGCTGCGACCTCACAATGCCCTCCCAAGCTAAGAATGAACCAACAGGCGATGATGAATCAATCACCAGGCGATGATGTCACTAAACAAACATATTATGCTTATTGTACATTCAGAAGTCATGTTTGTTTTCCTAAGGAGCAGTTGTACAATGGAGGTTGCGGTAATTAATTTAAGTCTAAACACTACTATACATGCACCTGCTTGAGTGATTAGAATATGGGGGAAAAAACTGCAAAGAATAGCCTTAAAACAAGCATGTAAAAGTTTCATTACTTGATAAAGCACTTCCTGAAACGTACAACATGAAATGTGCAACACCATCCATGAAAATATAAAATAGACCCCAGTGGGGGTCACTCAAATCTTTTTTGATATTATTCTGCTATTGCCAAATAGACTGTAGTGTAAGTATACATGGAAGGAACATAAACACGTTTCCACTGCCAATAGGATTTATTGCATATGTATTATGTGTGTTATATGAGAGCATGGTGAAGGCATGTTACCTTCATTTGAGAAAAATATTTAGGTGCAGTCTTCAGCTAAATGATATTGGCTGATGGTGTGACATTGGCCTATGTCTTGTTCTCCTGTGTTAAATTATATCAGGTGGGAGAACAATGCGAGAAAACAATTAGAGGAGTGTTGACATCACTTGTGACACATCCATACATCTTGCTTTTCATATATCATGTTAAAAGTGTAACAAGTGGATTGAGATGAGATGACCAGTCTGCAGTTTCCCTGAAATGAATAGGAAGTCTAAAGTAACATCTGGACCAATGAATTAACCACCCCAATTCCAAAAAGTTTGGACACTGCATAAAATGCTAATAAAAACAGAATGCAACTATGTGCAAATCATTTAATCCATATATACAATTGAAAATAGGGCCAAGACATTTAAAATGTTTAACCAGAAAAATGTTATTGTTATTGGAAACATATATGCCATTTTAAATTTGATGCCAGCAACACCTTGGGACAGGGGCATGTTTATTACATTTATTACATTGTTGCATCTCTTCTTTTTTTAACACTCTGGAAGCATTTGGGAACTGAGGAGACAAACTGCTGTAGTTTTGAAAGTGAAATGTACTCCCAAATGTATTACCAAGTGAAATGTATAGGATTTAACCTGCTCAAATGTTCAGGGCCTTTTTCGTTATATAATGCGCCAAATGTTTTCAATGGGTGACAGGAGCCATGCTGTTGTAATATGTACAGAATATGGTTTGGAATTGGCCTTCCCAGAAAAAGATGTTGCCAGGATGGCAGCAAATGTTACTCCGAAAACCTGTATCCACTGTTCAGCATTAATGGTGCTTTCACAGATGTCATGGGTGGCTTGCACATGTGCACTGATGCACTCCCATACCATCACGGATGTTGGCTTTTGAACTATACTCCGATAACAAGCTGGATGGTTCCTTTCCATTTTAAGCCGGAGAACACGGCATCCAGGATTCCCCATTTTTTTTCTAATTTTAATTTGTCAGATCACAGGACAGTTTTCCATTTTGCCTCAGTTTATCTTAAATGAGCTCAGGCCCAGAGTTCACAGCACTATTTCTGGATCTTGTTTATATCTGGTTTCTTTGCGTGGTACGAGTTTCCACTTGCATTTGTGGATGCAGCAAAAAAAATATGTTCACAGACAATGTATTTCAGACAATAAGTGTTCCTGAGCACATGCATTGATTTCCACTACAGAACTGTGTTTTAATGCAGTGCTGCCTGAAGATCACATGCAGAGGGCCTAAAGATCCCAGCCATCCAATATTGGTTTGATGCCATGTCCTTTGCATACAGTGATTTCACTGGATTTCTTTAATAATATTATGTAGGGTAGATGAGATCCCCAAGCTCTTTGCAATTTTACATTGAGGATTGTTATTCTTAAATTGTTGCACTATTTACCCGCACTGTCTTTCACAGAGTGGTAAACCCCTCCCCATCTTTACTTCTGAAAGACTCATCCTTTCTCTGGGATGCTTTTTATACCCAATCATGTTACTAACCTAACTAGTCGTGAGAGATGTTTCACTAGGTTCTTTTTTTGTATTACACAACGTTTCCAATCTTTTTTTGGCCTTGTGGGATCCAAGCATTGACAACTACAATATGAATGTACGTTTCATTTGAAGTGAATGTGCCTATATAATGAGAATAACAGGAAACTTCTGTTTAGATTATCTCTCTGTAGGTTGCGCTCTGGTAACCACAGGAATGTTTACATTGACCATTTGGAATGGGGGTTACTGTCTTGGCTTTGCTAGCTAAACACGCCCCTCAATGTATATAACAGCTTGTAACCAACATTACAGTGAGAAGAGACTGAGTGAGATGAGATTGAGGTTGTGTAAGGAAGACCAGGTCCGTAACCTCATGAGCAATACTATCTAATGCTGCAATAAATAAATGATCTACTCTCTCCCTTGACAACCAGGTACGCAAATAATTATTTACCACTATACGAAACGGCTGATTTCTATCAGACTTAATAAAATAAAATTCAAAGTGGGCATATATTTTTCAAGGAACAATAAACAATTTCAGTTTCAACATTTGATATGTTGTCTGTGTATTATTTTCAATTGAATATAGGGTTTTTAATGATTTGCACATCTTTACCTTGTCTTTTTATTTAAGTGGCATATTAGCTGTCGCCACATATAAGCTGTCACCACAAAGTACATTTGCAAATGACAGATAAGTTAGTAAGTGTTTAGAGAGTAAAATAGTAGGTGAGGATTAGATTCTTCATTATAGTGACTGATAAAAAACAGTACAATTTAGTGAAACATGCAACTGGTTTGAGTCCCGAAGCAGATAGGGTGAAATAGACGTTGTGCCCTTGAGTAAGGCAGTTAATCTTAATTGTATTCCTGTAAGTCACTCTGGATAAGTGTTTCACCCCATACAACCCTGCTTATGTCCTAGCAAATCTATTTTCTTGTCTTGATTTGCTGCAATTTGCCTTAACTCTCCTCATGGGGTCATTCACTAGACATTCTTTTCAGCCAGCAAGTACTGTAAACTACTTCAAATTGTGTTACAATTTGATGTGAGAACTGAATGACAGTATAGTTGAGTAGAATCTTTGTCATGACATTAGAGATGTGGAAACTCAGTAAGCTCACTGACTTTCCTCTTTTATCATTGTGAGATTTGGAGCGTCATTGGCGGATGTGTCCACCTTATGCGTGCGTCTACAAGTGTGTGTGTGTGTATGTGCCTGTGTGTGAGTGAGCGTGCATGTGTTCAAGTGCGCGTGCATGCGTGTGGAGGCCTGCTGGGCGTTTGCTAATGCTGAGGCCCCCTTGTGAGACTACATTATATCTGAGTCCCTCTATTCTTCCAGAACAGTCTTAGACTTCAAATGTGTCTATTTTCAATGTCCCTGGATATTAGGATATCATTTTAAGACTGAGCAACAATCCATTACACCAATCTTGTACCCTTTATAAAAACAACCAACAAGCCGTTTATTGTACATGTATTTAGCATAAAAATGTGAAGTGTTTATACTAGTTGGACTACAATGCCAACTGAATCATTAGGGAGTTAATTTAACATGGGTGAGGCAGGGACAAGTCATACTGTTGACCTGTTGACGAATCAGGCAACTAATCTTGCAGGTTGACCAAACCAAACCACTCTTGATCCAAAGTATTTGAACAGGAAAGTGGGTCAATAGGTGTCAATGGGGCCCAGTGCATAGCTGCACGTTGACTCAGCTAGTGACAGGAAATTCCTCTGCCTTCCCCTGACCCACTGGACAATACTACAACAAACTAAATAAAGATGAAGGGAGAGAGAAGAGAGATTTGGTCTGATAACCCCACTTTATGCATATCCCTCATACACAAAATAGTAGTTTAAATAACATGCTTTAACCAAGAAACACTTGACAGAATCCACATGTAATACACCTCACAATCATCCTGTCTTGGGATAGAATATTTTGCTGAGTCAGCTGAAAAGACTTATTGCAAGTTACGAATGAAACCTCCACTGTAGTTTATCTCCAGGCTTCTCACCAGAGATAAGAGCATTTGATGGGATTAAAATCCCAATGATATAATCCTCTCTAAACTATATAACCTTTCCTCCAATAGATGCACACTCTGGGCTATCATCTATTGTCGCTTTTAAGGTGTGATCAGTCTCCCCTGGAACATCATATACCACCCACTGGTTGTAAGGGCTACTTATCGCTCCAATCAATCAATTAATCTATAATAACACAGCAGGATCCAGTGACATCACAGTGTCCTTAAGGAGGGCTGCTGCAAAGCGTTTCTCAGTTGGGAAGTTTAGAGGACGTTTCCCACTCTTTGATAATGTCCTTACATGACTCACAGCTGCTTCTCTGAACCAAGAAGTTCAGTAAAATGAACTCATTAAAAGAATTGAGGTGGGTATTCCTAAATATTGATCTCTGAGCAGTGCGTGTATGTGTGTGTGTGTTTAGGTATGCTTATGTTGGTGTTTAACTGTATTTGTGTGTGAGGGCTGGAGCAGAATGAATGGAAATGACTGAGCTATTTGACTATTCACTGAGAGCGAATGCTGGGCTACAATAATGTAGTGTGTATGCAATAAGTGCAGAGGTACATTGACATCATTGAAATATGGATTATATTAGATGTATTGAAAGATCCCATTGCTACATGCCGTTTTTTTACCTGCAAAATGCTGATAAAACATTTTTACCAGCAACTTTAGGTCAATTGTAATATAGTTTGTAATGATAATATGCTACGTGTTTATTTTTATTCAGACAGGTTTCTTACAATCTGGCTTTTTTGGCACTCCTTTCTTTTCTCCAGCAACTCGTATAAGCTTTTGATTGAGCTTATACCCCTTTTACCACAGACAGAACACAGCATAATCAAATGATCGAAAATAAGAATAAGACATTCCACTGCAAACTCAATGAGGATAAATCAATACTCTGAAGAAAGCTAAAACAAATGGTTCAAGCATATTTTGCTCGAAGCTCACTAACTCAAAGCAGAGTATGGACACATCCATACAAAATATTTTGGTTCCGTTCTGTTGGTCATTAGGTTAGACACACTATGGGGTAAAGGCACTTATTGAATACACACCAGAGCACACTCTCTTGCATTTCAAGGCCAATTAAGACTCAAGTCCATCAGAATCCAGGTGATTTATTCATGAGTCAGGCTCATTCTAATAGGCCAAGGTTGGCTGAAACAGTGCTTACTTTTTTGGACCCTTAAAGTGTCTGGATGTTACATCCCATTCTAGACTCGGGACATGGGTCCTCTTTCTGCATCTCAGTGTCCACACCCACGATACAGTTCTGCTCAAATGTTTGCATACCCTTGGAGAATTGGTAATACAATCAAACCAATCAATCAAAAAAAAAATTGAAGCCCTTTTTACATCAGCAGTCGTCACAAAGTGCTTTCACATAACACCTGGCCTTAAACCCCAGGGAGCAAACAACAGTAGTGTTGAACTTCAGTGGCTAGAAAAACTCCCTAAGAAAGCCGAAAATGTAAGAAGAAACCTAGAGAGGAACCAGGCTCAGAGGGGGACCAGTCCTCTTCTTGCTGTGCCGGGTGAACATATTAAGAGTCCAAATTGTAATAGTTAATCGATGCATGTGGGCTAAGCCCAGAGTCTATTTAAACCTAGTCCACATCAGAGGCAAGGACAGTGACAGATGGGGGGAGGGGGGGTCAGAAGAGTGACAGCTAAAATCGTCAGGTATCATCTTGATCTGCAATACAACCAGCAAGACTTTGGACAGGGACTGCAAAGAGTCAAACCTGGTACTCGGCAGGTGTGGGTCCAGACATCATGTCCTCCTAAGATTAAAAAGACAGAAGACAGGGAAAATGTAGACCCTACTCCCTCAGCACAATAATATAGCAGCATAAGACCTTGGGGCTGAGACAGGGGGGTCTAGTGACACTGTGGCCCTATCCGCACAGGGCCCAACAGGCAGGACATCAATTCACCCACACTGCCTAGCATCAACCAAGGGGACAACCACCAACCGCAATCATCCTGAATGAGGGACGAATATTGCCAACAGAGTACAGCCCAATTGCACCAGTGTGCAACAGAGAGACAACAACCCGAATGGCACTGGAGGGAGGGCATACCAGTGGCGATGAGAACCCACCTGGCACGACAGCAAGGGT
The DNA here is from genome assembly GCA_016801105.1 of Esox niger. Taxonomy (NCBI): domain Eukaryota; kingdom Metazoa; phylum Chordata; class Actinopteri; order Esociformes; family Esocidae; genus Esox; species Esox niger. The sequence continues at coordinate 19,919 of JACXGJ010010729.1, forward strand.
GGACAGTATCAGGCCTTTCTGGTCACCTTCATGCCCCTGGGTCAGACTACACTTAATCATAGACCAGGCTGAAGAGATTAGTCTTTAATAGACTCAACTCTCTTGCTTTTGAAGGGTTGCACTGAGTCTGCATTTCTAATCATTCCAAAGTAGTGGAGGTCTATGAGAAGGCCCTGCCGCCGGCTGTTTGTTTAGAAATTTTAGGTACAGTTAAAAGGCCTGCATTTTGTGATCTAAGGTTACGTGCAGGTATGTATGGCTGGATCATTTCAGCGAGATAAGTATGAGCAAGTCCATGTATTGATTTATAGGTCAACAATAAAACCATAAAATCAGCCCCAACTCTAACAGGCAGCCAGTGGTCAGAGGCTAGTACTGGAGTAATGTGTTGAAATTTGTTTGTTATATTTAGGATTCTAGCAGCCCTGTGCAACACTAATTGAAGTTTATTTATTGACTTCAATTAGTAACCGGAAAAAATAGCATTGCCGTAATGTAATCTTGATGTAACAAAAGCATGGATTTGTTTTTCTGCGTCATGTTCATGTACAAGTTTTAAAGAAAACATCAGTGAACAGGCAAAACACTTTCATTTTATTTCTTATGGGATTCATATTCAACTGTAGGTCATTACAGAATGGCACAACAATAAAAAAAATAAAGAAAATAACTGAGCCCTGTTCAAAAGTCTGCATACACTTAGTTCTTAATACTGGTTATTTCCCCCTTCAGCATCAATGACAGTGAGCAGTCTTTTGTAATAGTTGTCTTTGAGGCTCCATAGACAATTCTTGCAGGTGGTATAGCTGCCCATTCATCTTGGCAAAATGCCTCCAGGTCATGCAAAATCTTGCATGAACCGCACATTTGGTTCGAGCCAAGAGTGGCTCGATGATATTAAGGTCAGGAGACTGTGATGGCCACTTCAGAACCTTCACCTTTTTCTGCTGTAACCACTTGGTCAATTAGGCCTTGTGCTTCGTGGCATTGTCGTGCTGGAAAGTCCAAGTGCGTCCAATGCTCAGCTTTTGTGCAGAAGAATGCAAATTATCTGCCAGTATTTTCTGATAACATGCTGCATTCATTTGCCATACATTTTCACAAGATTCCCCATGCCTTTAGAGCTCAACCCCCACCCAAAACATCAGGAATATTGTAACCAGGCTTTTTTGTGGCATTGGTGCAGCAAAGGCTTGTTTCTGGCAACTCGACCATGCATTGTGTATAAGACTCGACTGTCTGTATGTCTCCTCAGGTTACCTGTGGATTTTTCTTTGTATCCCGAGCAATACTTCCAGAAGTTTTGGTTGAAATCTTTCCTTGTCTACCTGAGCTTGGCTTGGTATCAAGAGATC